>JAVXUM010152176.1:0-14292 GCA_035590655.1 Pouteria glomerata
CTGGATCGTAGACACTTACCTTATACCCTGCATCAAGGAGCTTACGCACCAAGTCGACCGCTGGGCTCTCACGCAAGTCGTCTGTGTCCGCCTTAAATGCGAGGCCGACTACTAAGATCGTGGCACCCGCAGGAAGACCGCGAGTAACATAGCTGAACTGGTGATGCTTGTGCGCCTCGTTAGATCGGATAAGCGAGTCAATGAGGTGTGTATTCGCACCAACATCGGCAGCAATATGCTGCAGAGCGCGCACATCCTTTGGCAAACATGACCCACCAAAGGCACCGCCAGGACGAGTATAATACGTTGAGATATTTAACTTAGTGTCGGACACGAAGATTTCGTGCACCTGTCGAGCCGAGATGTTGAGCTGCTGAGAAACCCGGCCAACCTCATTTGCGAACGCCACCTTGACCGCGTGCCATGTGTTATCAACGAACTTTGTGAACTCCGCCTCACGAATGCCAACATGAAAAATTGGCGCTTCTATGCCTTCGTGGAGTGCGTCCATCGACACCGATGGCTTCCCGCTTTGCGTTCCAATAACGATCTTAGGTGGATTGAAGTAGTCTTCCACTGCGGTGGCCTCACGTAAGAACTCTGGATTATAAACTAGTTCCACCGAGGCATCGAACGCATCACCAAGCTGCGCGCGAAATATGGGCGCTATTATATGATCGATTGATCCAGGCCGCATAGTAGACCGATAAGCAACCGTTAGGGGTGATGTGCGGTCTGGTCGCACCGCTTGCGCGATTTGACGTGAGACCTGTGCGATGTAGCTCATGTTATGTGCACCATCCGGCCCGCTCGGCGTTCCAACGCACACGATTGCAATGTCTGCATCATCAAGATTGCTGTCGATCGTTCGCGAAGCCGTGAGGCGCTCATCGGCCAGCGTCTCAGCGAGCATTTCATCCAATCCAGGCTCACTTATCGGTGATCGACCGTGCGTGATCGCCTCCACCTTCTCCACACTAGGGTCGATGCCTACTACACGATGCCCCGTCTTCCCAATGCAGGCCGCGGCGGTGCAACCAACATAGCCGAGTCCAAAGATAACAACCTTCATTAGCTCAGTAGCCCCCCCCAAGCGCGCCGCCCCTTCCCAGGAGCCAGGAAGCCACGCCATGGCCTCGTGCGCGTAATAGGCTGTTTCAGCTGCAGTGCAGCCCCTGTTTCACCGCAGGCGAGGATCGGTTGAGCGTATTGTAAATATCGCTCGGTTAACCGCGAAGCCCAGAGGTAAGCTTTAACGATCATGTGTTAGCTCAAGACATTATGCCGCGACGCCTCCGATCGTTGATCTCGACCCTCCGCCAAGACGTTGACTCGCATGCCGCCAACTCAGAGGCGATAGCCGCTCAGACCAATCTGCTGGCCTTGAATGCCGCAATCGAAGCAGCCCGCGCCGGGGACGCCGGCCGCGGGTTTGGCGTCGTTGCAAATGAAGTGAAGAGTCTAGCCATGAGCGCACGGCAGTCGTCCGTTGCATTCAGGGCAGAGATCACAGAGCGGCTGCAACAAGGCGTGGAGATCGCAAACGAGCTGCTGGAGGAGTTCGAAGGCGGGCGGCTACGAGAGTTGGCGCAGTCGATTGCGGACAGCCTCTCACGCACGCTCTACGACCGCTCTGTAGACGTTCGAATGCTGGCATCCGATCACTCCATCCGTGATGCACTCATGCTAGATGGTGCGTCTGGGCGTCATCAGGCACTCGCACTTGCGAGACTACGCACGCTGCTGCGCCTCTCGCCCTACTTTCTCAATGCCTTCCTTGTTGACGCCTCTGGCGCTGTTGCAGCCTGCGCGCATGAGAACGCCTCCGTGCGATCGGTCAGCTTCAAGGGCATGCCGCAGTTCGAACGTGTGATCCGCGCTTCTGGTGAGGACGAGTGGTTCACGGACGAGGTTTGGGACAACCCGTGGTCCAGCCACCGCAAGGTGCTGGTTTATGTCGCACCGGTAATCGCAGACGGCGTGAACATTGGGGCCTGCTACTTGGAATACGACTTCCAGGGTCAGGTAGAGCAGATCATGAACGTATCGCATAAAGACGGCAGCGCATCGTCAATCTCGATTGTGGATCCCAATGGTCGGGTCGTCGCATCAACCGGCGATTATGCGTACCACGCCCATCATCCGCATGCGATCGACAGCAGAGAAGCGCGGCTAACATCTCATGATGGCTTGATCGTCGCGCAGGCTACGGTCCCGACCGATCATGGCATGTCCGGGTTGAACTTCCGCTGCGTTATTGAGGACCATGTTGCGACCGAGGCGGAGATCGCAGTAGCCCTTCGGTACGACGACAAAGCCACCGTCATGAAGGCTCATTATCCTCAATCATGGGCGCATGCCCTGCCCCTCTCCCATACGCTGCAGCGCTGAATAGATCGGCGTTGGTATGAAGCGGAGCCTTCGACAGGATTTCGTACGACGCTAGCGCCTTGTCGATGATCCGGTAGGTAAGGATTTGCTCAGCCTGCTCCCGCTTGTCACGATCGTTGGAGGTGAGCTGCTTGCGAAGGCTCGAAGGCAAGCGGCGCACGTGGTAGCTGATGCAGACCACCAGCTCGGCATGATCGACCTGCCTCACAGTGGCAGCGGGATTTGCTCGCGTTCGTCTCGCACGGGCAACCGCTCTGCATCGCAAATGGCGCAAGCGAGCTCGTAGGCGGCCTGCTCACGTATTCGCTGCACTGGTGCGGTTATATGCCGACACGCACCCAGCCGGGAGCCTGGAGAATGGCTGTGGCGAGCGATGCAGGGTCAAACCGTTCCATGCGCCAAATAGAACAAATGCAGAACGATTCGGCAAGGGCGGTTTTGGTGAAACCGCGCCTAGTGCTGCTAACCTAAGCGCAGACACACACGGTGGGTTCGGCTACAGGGCGCACGACGCAGTTACGTGAGCCACTAATGCACCCTGTCCTCGGTTACCTGCTCATTGCGGCTATCATCATCGCGATTGTGGGAGGGCTGCTGATCGCGCGCCGACGGTCGGGACGATCTAACTACCACCCCTGAACATCAGAAAAGCAGTTCGTAGGCGACCACCGCCCAAAATGGCACACAGGCCGCTACTGCGATCGTGAACCCTATAGGGGCGGGCAGCCCTTTGCATGACCTCTCCATACGCCCATGCTATCGTTAACCGAGATCGGCGCAAGACATATGTAAGGCAGCACGCTCACGCTTATTATTAAATGCCGGACCTATGAAGCCAAGCCATTGGCGTCACCGTTGAGACGTGAGTAATATGGGAGCCGATGGCATGATCGCTGACCAAGCGCGAGTATGAATTTGAATATATCTCTATTTTCATTAGATTAGTATGCGAGCCCTCAGCTTTTAGGCTGAAGCGGTGTACTAAGCGTCTATATAACACTGACGTTATCGCAAATAAAATAGCTAAGGTCTACCAACCTTAAGCCCACCTATTTGCTTACTCCCTTGACATTTTCAGCGCCGTGTGCTAGGCTAGGTGGACAAAGGTTGACGCGGTGATTTTGGGTTGATTCAACGCTGCCATTTGGAGGCGGGGTTCGGCGAGCGGATCGGGTTGTCGGACGCGGAATGGGAGATTGTGGCTGCGCTGCTGCCGGCCGAACGGGGCCGAGGCTGTCGCCCCGCCCAAGACAACCGGCGCTACTTCGAGGGCATGATGTGGATTGCCCGAACTGGTGCGCAGTGGCAGCGTCTGCCGGACGAGTACGGCAAGTGGAACAGCGTGTTCCGCCGCTATCGGCGGTGAACGACGACCGGCGTGTTCGATGCCATGCTGGAGACGCTGGCTGAAGCGGTCGAGCGGGACGCCAGCGCCGACATGATCGACAGCACGGTTGTCCGGGCGCATCACTGCGCCGTGGGGATGAAAAAGGAACTGGCCACGCCGAGGCGCTCGGCCGATCGCGTGGCGGGTTCACAACCAAGCTCCACGCCAGATGCGACGCCCAAGGACGCCCGCTCGCCTTCGTGCTGACGCCAGGGCAAGCGCACGATGTCCAGGGCTTCCGCCCGCTCATGCACATGGTTGCCGACCGGATCGACGCCCTGCTCGCCGATAAGGGCTACGATGCCGATGCGATCCGGGAGGAACTGGCCGACGCCAAAGTCTAAGCGGTAATCCCCGCCAAGGCCAACCGCCGCAACCCTGCACCGCATAACCGGGCTAAGTACCGCTGGCGCAACCGCATCGAACGCCTCTTCAACAAGCTGAAGAACTGGCGTCGGGTCGCCACCCGCTACGACAAGACCGCCGACTCCTATATCGGCTTCGTCAGTCTCGCCTCAGCATTGCTCTGGCTGCCCTTTGTCCACGCGGCCTAGTATAACAATACACTAGCAACATCGCTGAGGTCCTATGCCGCATCCCGCCAAGGTCGTGGGAGGCGCCGACTTGTCGCGCCTACTCGCTTTCATCCAAACGCACAGACATCCACTACGCAACCGCGCAATCGTCTTACTTAGCTTCAAGGCAGGCTTACGCGCGTGCGAAATCGCCGGGCTCAGTTGGAGCATGACGTTAGCCGCGAACGGCAAAGTCGCAGGCCAGCTACTCGTCGCCTGCACGATTGCCAAGAATGGACGACGACGCTCCATCCCGCTTCACCCGGAGCTCCGCGCTACGCTCGTCGCGCTCCATCGCAGCAGCGGTCGCCCACGTGACGGTCCGGTGGTCGCATCCGAGCGCGGCGGCCACATGACGGCGCGCAGCATCGTCAACTGGTTCGCCCGTACATACGCTGCGCTCGGGCTCGACGGCTGCTCGTCACACTCGGGCCGCCGCACGTTCATCACTCGCTCTGCGCGCCTCGTCACGCGCGCTGGCGGCTCGCTGCGCGACATCCAGCAGCTCGTCGGCCACGCCGACCTAGCCACAACGCAGCGCTACATAGACGGCGACAGCGACGCACAGCGCAAGCTGATCCGCCTGATCTGATCACCCCGACATTCTCAAACTCGAAGAGGAGCAACCCACCATGGGGAGCGAAAGCATGACGCACGTCCACGCCACACGCACCATTGCCGAGCGTACCGCGATCATCCGCCACCACAACGACAACGCACGCCGTTTTCCCCGCGCCGGGGTCATGTGCGTGACATCAGGCATCATTGCACTCGGCAAAGAGCGATTAGCTGCCGTGCTGCGCGCCGTGCGCGAGTTCGACACGTTCACGCGCGACAACGACCCCTACGACGAACACGACATGGGACTAGTGGAAGTCGCCAGCGAACGTGTGCTCTGGAAGATCGACTATTACGATGCCGAGCGGCGCTACGGCTCGCCCGACCCGTCTGACCCCGCCGTTACCACACGCGTGCTGACCATCATGCTGGCGTCGGAATACTGACGTGGCTGATGATGAAAACGGGGGTGACGACGAGCATAACGTCGCGCCTCCTCCCCCGCCGAGCGGCGGCGCCTTCAAGTCGCCCAATCAGCGCACGCCCAAGCCGCGCCGCCGCTCACGTCGTTTTCGCCGAACGCTCACGCTCAGCCAGTTCCAGCAGCTCGATGCCGTGCTGCGCGCCAACGGCTACGCGGAAACGATCGCGTGGAGTGAGAACATCCAGCAGTGCCAGGACGCCGACGCGTTCGCGCTGGAAGTGGCGTATGTCATTTGCAACTCAGGCATGGCGTACCGCGTCGCCAACGCGATCTACTGGCGTGTCGTTGAGGCGCTGAAGGCAGACCAGTCGGCCACGACGGCGTTCGGGCATCCGGGCAAAGCCCCCGCAATTGACTTCATCTGGCAGAACCGCGCCGTGCTGTTTGCCGCGTTCGACGTCGCCGCCAACAAGCTGGGCTTCTGCGCGACACTGCCGTGGATCGGGCCAGTCACCAAGTTCCACCTGGCCAAGAACTTGGGCGTCGACGTCGCCAAGCCCGACGTCCACATGGAACGGCTCGCACGCGCCGAGGGCGTGACGGTTGCCGCGCTGTGCGTGCGGCTGGCCGAAGAAAGCGGCTACCGCGTTTCGACCATCGACACGATCCTGTGGCGCGCCTGTGCGGATGGTTACCTGAACTCGCGACTGTACCTAACGGAGGGATGGGACGGCTCGACCGAGAAGCTGCGCGAAGCGCAGAAGCTCATGCCGCCGTGATGGCATGTGCAAACGACCCAGACGCCAAACTAGTATTTTCTCGAGCCGGAAAGGTTTTCCCACATGGTTTCCGATGATCTGCGCGCGCTCGGCGTGCACCAAACTCGCGTCCTAATCGCTGTACTGAGCGATCTAGGCGCACCGCTGGCCGTTACGCTCTCGTCCATCAACGACGACGCGTCGACTTTCAATCTGCAACCAACGGAGCGATGCAGCCTCAACATAGCGCGTTTACGCACAGTCGCGTGCGACCTGGCAGACGGCTTGGGCGTCTACCGCGTCGACATAACGCCGAGCGACGATGCAGGCGCCGCCGTTTTAGCCGCTCACCGCTATCACGCACGCAAACGGACGAGTGCGTCGCTCGTGGACGCCGGCGGCATGAGCATGGCTGACGTCGAGCTGTTGGTCGCCCGCTTACTGACCGAGCGGCACGGCAACACGTCACCGTCTTGGTTGGCGTGCCAACTGCGCGTCAGCTGGAAAGCAGCCGAGCGGATCCTCGCCGAGCTGGACGACGCCCACGTGCCAATGCCGAGTTAACTCGCTCTACCGGCCCCACTCGTTTCATTACGCACAAAATGTCACCAGCTGCGACCTAGCACCGACTCCCCCTCACGCCGCTGTTGGCATCAGCGGCCGATTAGCCCGGCACCACTCCTCCCACGCCGCACGCCCGGCTGCGTTGCCTCGCGGAGAACACCATTGGTGACGCAGGCTGTGCCACAATTGCTCAGCCCTCGGCGTCGGGATGCCGAACATGCAGTTCAAACCGGATTGCTCGTTCTTGTCCGCCTTGGTGCGGCGTTCGCGGGCGGCGAGGATCATGCGTCCCATCTTGTACTCGGCGGGTGCCTCAAACAAGCTGTCCAAGATCTGATATCTCGTCCGCTCGGTGATGATCTGCACTTCGCGCTCGACCTCTTCCCGCTCCTTGTCGGTAGCGTGTTGGCGCGACAGTTGTTCGAGGTCGGCGAGAAAGCGATCGCGCCCCACGATGACGACGCGGTGGCTGGTTTGTACGTCGGTCGCCAGCTGCTGGATAGCGGCGGCGTAGCTCGACGCGCCGCGCGCGGTCAGCTTCACCATCGGGCGAAGCTCGAGTTGGAAGCGACTGTCGGCGTGGTGATGCACGACCAACGAGTCGTCGATGGCGGTAAGGTGCTGGCGATAGCCGCGCGCCGAATAGATCGGGTGGATGACGATGAGCTTAGGCGGATGCGTGTTCACGATGATTTCCTTTGTTTGACGAAGACCAGATCAGCGGCCGATGTTGCGGGAAAGCGGCGTCGCGTAGGGCGAGCCGCCGAAGATGAGCTGCTGGAGCAGCGCCTGTCCTGCCGTGATGCCGAGCAGACGCTCGACCTTGTCACGGTACGGGAGAGCGGCGGCACGTCCGATGCCGGCGGCGCCGATGCTGAGTGCCGGCCCAGCCTCATCGGGAGCGATCAGGAAGGCCCCGCATCCTTCCGCGACCCACAACTGCAGAGCCTGATGGTGGGCGACGTGCCCGTCGTCGTTAAACGCCACGTCGATCTCGAAATTGTGGCCGGACAGCATCGTGTCCGTCCAGGTGGCGATGACGCTCACGCCTTCCTTCAGTGCGAACGGCTTGAGCGCATATGGGTCGAGCGCACGGCTCTGGTCACTGCCGGCGATCACGACGCCGCATGGCAGCACTAGCGCCCGTCCGATTGCGGCGAAGTAGCGCTCCTTTCCATCGTTGCCGATGAGGCTGGCGAGCGCGTTGATCGCGCGGTCGCGATATGCATGAGCGTCACGGATCATCTGTCTGGCCTTCTCTTGCTGCCCGCCCAGCGGGTCATTTCATCGATCCTCAGGGGATCACGTCCCTCGTCACCCTCCTCACCCACGCCTCGGCACGATCGAAGCCGACTTGCCGTCCATCGGCGGACACCCACGGCACTGCCGCTGCGTGATGCAGCGCGTTGCCGAGGCGGAAGCCGAGAGGCGTGTCACCAGCGGCGGCAGGCACCAGCCACGCTTCGCCGCCCTCGGTCAGCCAGAGCGCCGCCGGCTCCATCCATCCCGTTTCCCGACCCGCCCAGATCGCCACCGCGAAGACGGGCCGCTCGCCTCGCGGAAGCGAGACGATCACCGCGTCGCTGCGCGTTTCGCGCACGACCGGCGTCACCTGGCGGATCGCAAACGGCAACGCGGCGCTGGTCGGCACCAGCAACATCTGCGCGGCGTGAACGTAGAGGTATTGCGCGAATGCGTTGCTGGGCAGCGGGCCGCGGTCGAAGCGCCAGCCAACCTTCGCGGCGAGAACGAGCGCCATCTGCAGCGCGCGAGCCTCAGCGGCCGCGCGCATCTTGTTGGGAGTCAATTATCTTGCCTTTCAGGAGTAGGTGCCGGCCACCCGCCACATCTTGATCTTGGGCAACGGCAGCGAGCCGGCGACCGCGCGGAGGCGGCGTAACGCCGTCTCGTCGACCGGCAGCCGCAGCGTCTCGCCGATCGACGCACCATCCAATTCAGCGGCAGGACGCTCGATCGCTGCCGCGATCGCCCGGCTGTCGTGCCCGCATCGCAGTTCGAGCCGGATCAGGATGTTGAGGAGCAGCGCAGCGCATTCACCCTGTGCCGCACCGTCGATCTCGCCCGCGGAGGCGGGCCGCGCGGCCTGCTCGGCGTCGATGCCGAGCGCCATGCAGGTCAGCAGCGGATCGAGCCGGTGCGCGTGAAGGAGGCGGCCGATCTCGTCCACCTCCCACCCGGCGGCGCTCACGACGTCTTCAACAGCGCGTCGAACCGCGCGCGAACTATCGGCCACAATCGGTCGCCGTTGAGCGCCGCGACATGGCCGCCCCAACCGATGCCGGTCAGCGTACGGATACCGAGCACGACATGGCAGTGCGGGGTCGCGGTGTTGGCGACGAGGCCGGGCACATGCTGCACCACCAGCGCCGGTATCGAGAACTGCTCGACCAGCTCCGACGCCAGCGTGTGCGCCAACCGCCAGGCGTGATGCAACCGCACGGGCGTCCACGTCAGCGTGACATAGCTAAGCAACGCCTTGCCGCCCGGCACGTGAACCGCATCGATCTCGGCGAACAGCACCTTGGGGCAGGTGTAACGATCGTCGGCGTCGCGCGGCAGGATAACTTCATGTCGGTACGCGCCGCATCGCCACGGCTGATCGGCGGCGTCGACGTCGATCAGAAGCTTGGCCGCGGCGAAGGCGGCGGCGCTGTTGACGCGTCCGCGATGTTCCGGCCGGAGCGTGCCGGTCATGCAGCGCGGCCGATCCGAGTCGGGCGGATCGCCCGACAACACCAGCCAGGTGTGCGGATTGGTGTCGCTCGGCGGCTTGTCGCCACCCACGACGACGGGCTTTATCGCCGCCATCAGCGCACCTCCGCCGGCTGGAGGATACGGTTGCAGGCATGCGCGGCGCGCTGGATGCCGTGCTCACGCTCGGCGAGCGAGGCGTACGGCGGGATGATCTCAAGGCAGAAGCCATCGGGCGACACCGACACGGCCGCGCCGAACAGCGCTGGCACCAGCCAAGCACTGCCGGCGTCGTGGTATAGGGTAAAGCCGCGCTCCGCCCACACCGCGCAGGGCAGCGAGCCGAGCGCCACGTCCACGCCGATCGGCCCACCGCGCTTAGCTTCACCGACGCGAAGGAGGACGACGTCGAGGTGATGCTCGGCCGCGACCGCCTCGATCTGCGCGGCGAACAGCGGGGATGCGGCGCTGGTCGCGACAATGAGCGCGTCGCGCTCGGGCACGTGGATCGCGGGCGAGGGTAGGCCGCGCACGGGCAGGTAATCGTAGCTGTCGCTGGCACCGAGCGCTTCGAGCAACAGCCCGATCGCGGTGCTCGCCGGGCTGCAACCCAGCGGGATGATGGTATCCATGTCTTGGGGCTTTCGCTTGCGTCGCCGCCCGCCGTCGTGACGAGCAGCAAGCCCCTCTTCGATTTCACTTCAGTATCGGGGCTCGACGAGCTTTCCCGAAACTTCTCCTACCATCGGCGCCGCCGACGCCGGCGTCCGGTCGCGAAGGTGACCGACGCGACATAATCGAACGTGTTGCAAGGCGAGCCGCCTGCCTGCCAGGCGTTTCGCCTACTTCTTCTCGCGTGCAGTGAAGATCGAGAGTGGCCCTCGTACAGCCGCCTTGCTCGGGTCGGCACGCTTGATCGCATCGCGTACCTTGCGCTGTTTGGCCGCACGCACCGTCCGCTCGGCCTGATCGAGTTCATCGTGCAGCTGCGCCAGCGGGTCGCCACCGTCCTCGTCAAGGAAGGCGTGGAGCAAGCGCATCTGTTCTATTGGATCGTCGGTCATGGCCGTTCCCTATCCTTGGTCGCCGCCTCTACTGTTCGTTTGAGGCGACGTCGAAGCGTCGCGAGCTGCTGCGTGTTTATACCGAGATGTGCTTGGAGCGCATCACCCTGCATCCCGGTCAGCACTGCGTTCAGCAATTGCTTGAGCGGCGGATCGGGCTCTACCTCCTGTCGGATCAACGACAAGGTTCGGCGATGGTACTGCCCGTCCAGCACGGTGTGATCGGGAAGCGGTGCATCGTCCACCGCGTCATGCTTGCTCAAGTCCAGCTGGGCGCTGCGTGCAACGCGGCTGCTCGTACGCTCGGTTGAAACCAGGCTCCTCATAACGCCGATTAGCGTGTTGACGATGTCGGAAGTTCGTTTGCAGCGGCGTCGCCCGTCGAGAACCCGTACGAACGCCTCCTGCCGCAGGTCGTCCGACAAAATGCGATGATCATAGGCAAGGTACCGTGACCACCCTCGCAGCCGTGCCCATTGAGTCGCGTTCAAAGAACGAAGTCTCTGCCGCACCTCGTCGGTGTTAAGGTAGTCCGGGGCAGTGCAAGGCTCGGTCACCGGCAAATTTACAACCTCCCCTACAATAGCACTGCACGAGGCATCCTCGGACAAAAACGTAAAAACTTTTTCTGTCGTGTCCGAACGGATCGATAGCCGCGCTTATACTGGATGAACGCCGTTTGCGTCGAGTGGCTTGGCCGATGATGCCGTCGTGAGCGCCGATCAAGGCAGTTCGTCCCCCTCATTACAGGTACATCATCGAACACTCCTCATACCGGATGCTCGTTGGCGTTCTTGCACCCGCTAGATTTGGAGACCTTTAGTTATGGCTCGACCCAAGAACGCCGACCCTGAAGCAACCCGCGCGCGCATCCTCGCCGCCGCCGAACAGATCGTCAAAGACGAAGGCTGGAGCGCCTTGGCGGCGAGAAAGATCGCGACTGCAACCAGTCTGTCCGCAACGACGGTGAGCGCCGCTTTCCGCGGCATGGCCAAGATCGAGCACGAACTCGTCAAGCGCGCCTTCTCGCCGCTGATCGACGCGCCGGCGCTTTTTGCCAAGGGGCAAGCATTCAGCATCACGGAACTTGCGTCCGCCCCGCTGCTGACCGACCCGACGCTCGCTCGCCTCGTCGTTCAGGTTGCAGCGCTGGCTGGTGGTCGCACAGGCGACGCCGCCCGTCTGTCGCGGCTGTTCGAGATCTGCCGAGCAATCACGCACGATCATATCAGCCGTTGGGAGGCAGGTCCGCCGCTCGTCCGCGAAGCCGCACTCTCCAGAGATGACGTCGCGGATCGCATCCTGGACCGCTATTTCGCCGCCGCGCTGCTGGTCGCCCGCGATCCGCAGATCGACGCGGCCTCGCTTCACGCGCGGATGTAGCCGCTTCGGCAGCCGCACGCTGTGGCAGTCACCGCCCCCTGCCCCCACCGGGTGGCAGGATTGGCAGATCATCATCGCGGGCTGTGCCGTCCCGCACATCATTGCCAGCCTCGTGAGTATCGCCACGAAGTGGACCATGCTGCGGCACGGGGGCAGGGCCATGCGGGGCACCCGCACCTTTCACCGGCAGCGACGATCCGGGTTGCGATCTCTTTGACGGCGGCGCGGATGTGGGCAGCGACGCGGATCGAGCGGGCGTCGCCGGACGCGTCCGCATGGGCGTCAGCGCGACATCTGTCATGTCGCCTCGTTCCTGCCGCACCAATAATGGTCCTCTGACGGGCGTGCGGTTAATGGGCGCACTCTCGTTGGTGCGTGTCGCCGCGGGGCTGATGGGCTCCAACGCGCGGCGGCGCTCCACCAGATCCTTGTCGACCAAGAAGGCACCGAGCCCGTGCCGCTGTGCCAGCGCGAACGCCTGTTCGCGGAACTCGGGACTGCCACGCAGCACTATCCTGCCGTCGAATTTGACGACCGCCAGCCGAAGCGCGGCGAGCAGCGCCGCATCATCGTCGCGCGCGATTACCTCGACCCTTGCGCCTCGATCGATGAACGCGGTCGCGCTCCGCTCATCGCGCGCATACCGGACGCCGTCCGAGCACGGGAACGGCTTGAAGCCGTCGACTTCGCCCGGCTCGCGCACGCTGGTCCACTTCTGCCCCACGATCGACGGCAAGGGTGGCGCGCTTTGCCGATGGCGCCAGCGCGCGGCCATCTCGCCCTCGTTCCTGCCGTAGAGAAAGCTCTCCAAATTGGGTGCGGGTGCAGGCGGCTTCTCACGCGGCGGTCTGATGCCGCGCGCCAGTGCCTCCGCCCTCGCGCGTTCGACAGCCGTGAGCGCCTTTTCGCTGCGGGCTCGCTCTCGCTTGCGGCGCGCATCCTCTTCCTTCCGCCACCGCTGCATCGCCTCGCGCTCAACCCGGTATTCGTCGGCGCGGAACGCGTGCGGAAAGCGGTCGCCATCCGGTTCGCGGCTGGCGACGACCACGTCCGCCGCGCGCGGCTCAAATGCTCCCAACCTGCGCGCCACCCGCTCGCGGGTAATGCCCCGATGCACGGTGGAGGCTGCGACGCGATCCTCGCCGATCGTCAGGACCGCGCCATTGGTGCCGACCTTGTCATAGGTGATACCCGCGGCCGCCAACTGCCGGTGCAGATCGGACCAAGATGGAGCCGCGAGGATAACCGGAACGGCTTCGTCGAGCGCGATCCGCTGCGCCGAGCGGTAGCCGGTCCGCACCTCAGCCGCCGCCGCGCCGATCGTGATCGGCTTCGCGCCTGCTGCCTGCTTGCCGCGCGCCTCGCTCGTCAGAACCGGACGCCCGTCCACGACCGTGTAACGGGCGTTCTTCTCCGCCTGCCAGCCAAAGCGATCTACGATCAGCGCCACTGCCTCGTGCGCGGCATTGATGTCCCAGTAATTGTGAATCGCCTTCATCCGTCCCGCCGCGCCATCGTAGCGATTGATCGCGAGATGCAGGTGGCGGTTATGCGTGTCGCCGTGACAGGCGTAGATGCACGGCTGATCGGCCATGCCGAGGTGATCGAGAAACATGGCGGCCACCTGATCGAGCTGCTCGGCGGTCGGGATCTCGCCCTCGCGCCAGGACAGCAGCCAATGATCGACCGGGTTCTCGCTCCGCTCCGCCGCCCGCGCGATCGCAATCATCTCGGCCCGCTGACCCGCCGGCCTCTCGCTCACCAGCCCGCTTGCGCCCGCGTGGATCAGCCGCTCGCCTACTGTCTGGCCGAGCTTGGCCTCCAGCATATAGGCGACCATGTAGGCCTTCTCGGGGCTGTCCTTCTCCGGTGAGTGGAGATAGTCGACCAGCCGCCGCGTTTGACCGGCCCGTCGGGTCGGTGACGGACCCTGCGCCGCATCGCGCACGATCTTCTTGACGATCATGGTGCGTCCACCTGGTCGTCAGCCTCCGCGATCGCCGCACCCGCGAGCCGGTCGATGCTCGCTCGCACAGCGCGCATCGCGATATCGACTTCTTCGTGGTCGGTGGACGGCATGTCGGCTAGGCGCCGCAGCTGGCGACCAACGTCGTGCAGTTCCTTGATCAAGCGCAATGCAACCGCGTGGCGTGCACCGCCGCCGAGCGCGCGGCCGAGCAGATAGCCGGAGATGCTGTCGTTCCCGGCAAGACGTTGCAGTGTCGCCTTCTGCTCGGCCGTCACGCGCAGGTTGATCTGTTCGCTCTTGCGCGCGACCGCCGACCCCTTGTCGGCACCCTGCCCAGCCGCTCGCCCGTCGCCCTTCTTCGTCATGCCCCCCTCACCTGCGACAAGCCCCCGGCGCGGAGCAGGAGCGCTCCTACGCGCTGGTAGTGTATAGACACTACCCATCCTGCTTGTCTTTCTTTTCCTCATCTACGCGTCGGCCAGGGCCGAAGCGTTGACCAGACCCTGC
>JAVXUM010152186.1:0-14289 GCA_035590655.1 Pouteria glomerata
TATATATATTACTGTGGAGTAGCGTGAGCACACGCCGTCCGTGCTCACGTCCCTACAGGTGTCAATGCAGGACCCACGCAGGAAGGCCAAAGGTGACCTAAAGCAAAGATAGGAAAATGGTGCAGCAGCCCTAGAATGCTTGGCTAGTTTTTCTAATTTGATAATGTATATTGGTAAACTTGAAGTTGTAAGGAAATGTTATATATTTTAGTTTTGGGAAATGTAAAGACCATAAGGTCTAGTGATGTAAATTTAATTTAAATAATAGTGGTTAGTTTGTTGTATGGCTATTTATATGATATGTTGTGGGTTTAACTGCGTGACCGTTGTGTTTGCTCTGATATTGTGACCCGGTTATTCATGTTTTGTATGTTTCACACTCACTCCTTGGGTCCTCGGATTCGGGGCGTGACATATATGGAGGCTTTTATTTTTTTTTTAAAGAAAATAAAACAAAATAAAATAAATTTGTATGCAATAAAGCTTTAAGTACGATTATAAAGTGTGGAATGCAAGGAGAAAGAACAAGTGAAATCTGGGGGAGGTGATTTAATAAAGGTTGATTAATTACAAGTAAATCCCAGGACATTGCATTTTGAATTCCATATTATTTGTTTGTTTAACCAATATCCCATAGCCAAGTTACAACCTAGTAAAGACCTAATGGACTTTAGACAAACGGCATTTATAAGAGCATTAATGAGATTTTGTGTGTATGTTGAGTGAAATTACTTTGATAAAAGTATGAATATATATTCCTATAAAGCTATACTCAATTAAGTTAAATTCTTTCATTCACATCTTAAATAGGTTTTGTGCACATTTTCTTTGGCTCATTGTAAGAACCATGAGAGAAACCTATTCTAGAGCGACATTGTTGATTAAGCGAACAACTTAAGTGAGATTTGGAATTGAAACCGTTGGTTTGAACCATAGTTGACAACATATTTGCATGAGTAATCTAATATCTCAGATTTTAGTATGGATATAAATTCATGATTTTAAACATGTTTTTGGTGTGATATTATTTTAATAGAGTAGTATTAGTCATTAGGAATGCCTTAGGGTCAAAAATTTTGAGAGAAATAGGTTAAATAATGCAAAATTGGACATTTTACTTCAGGTGGATATTGAGGGGTGCCCATGATTTTTGACGAGTGCCCATGACCCCTAAGGGGCATCCATGAAAAACTGTGGGGCACCAGTGGTGAACCTCCTAGCTATTCGATGAAATATCTCTGAGAACACAAGTTTACCAGCTCTCGGTGGGCTCCCATTTGAGTTAGGGTGGGGCGTCCGTGTCCTTTTGGGGCACCCATGACATTATGTGGGGCGGCCAACTTGTACAGAAATTGGTCAATCAAATGAAGTATGGCTTGACCAGTGGTGGCCTTACTTCCTTATCCATGTACATGTGCTAGGGGTATGGGAAGACTTCCAAACCTGAAGAAAACATTAGAATATAAATATATATGTATGTGTGGGTGGGAAATAGGAGAGAAAAAGCGAAATTGGGTATAAAAAAGAAAAGCAACTGAGTGAGAAGAAGAAAGAAGAAGAAATGAAGAAGAAGGAGCTTAGAAGAAGAAGAAGAAGAGACCTAGAAGAACTTGGAAGAATATTGATTTTGGTGAGTTTTCTCCTATTTTGATATAACCCTAAGTTATTTATAAGTGAATAAATTAAAGAATAATTTAGGGTTTTATTTTTTTCATGGCATTGTGGGTGATTTGGATCAAAGAAGGAAAAGTTGAAGAAATGAGAGTTAGAGTCATCAAAAGGTTAAAACCCAAGATTTCAAAGTTCAACATTTTCTTGCTTTTGCTTATTCAAGTTGAGGTAGGGATTCTTTAACTTCTATTAGTATATATATAATGTAAAGGGGTAGAGATTGTAGTTTTGCAAAGATTAATTAGAAGTATGATAGTATAAGAAAAATTATAGAAGAAACTAAGGTTATATATGATAGTTGGAAGATTGAAACCTAGATTTAACATGGAATGAGTGTGATGGTAAGAGTTGGTTTTTATTGGGTTTTGGAACATTTTTGACACTAGAATATATTTAGAAAACATTGTTTTTCACTATATATGGAATAAGGCAAAGTTTGGAAACCTAAAGCTTGCATTTTTGAGCCAAACATACAAGATAGTTACGCTGGGAAGCAAATGGGCGCTCATGACCATAGGTGGGGCGCCCATGACCATTGGTGGGGTGCCATGAACCTTCAGAAAGCTAAAAACTTAACTTGTTTTCTTAAATTGTTCAATAGTTGAATCATACCTCATTATTAACTTGTTAATTCACTTAATTTGGATTATAAGGGTATAATAATTATATTATAGAATAAAGTATTGAAATATAGCATGCTCTTAAGTAAGTTTGAAGTGAATGGTGATTGTTATATTAATTATTGAAGTTATGTTATTATTGTGTGTTTAAATGTGGTGATAAAGTTTAATGATACATGAATAAATGATTAGTTGCTTGGCAAATTGGAACATGATTTAGTTGTGAAAAAACATGTGATGTTAAATGAGAACTAAATGTGATTAAGTGATTTGTTATGTGCCAGTGGACGTGGTGGGGTACAAAAATAGGAAAGGTTATCAGTTTTATCCTTGGGTTGAAAGACTAGGAACTTGCGCAGGGTTTTAGTGTTCATACTAGTGGGTTAGTAGCCCACAATATGACGTACAGTTTATCGTTTCCATTGGGTCTAGACCCATAAAAGATGATAATGTATGTACCCATCCTCGATGACTTGTTTAATGGATATGGATTGAAAATTGGTGATAATACGATAATGTGATAATAAGGTATGATTGAATTAAATTTTAAGAATGTAATGATAAATGATAATTAAATTTGAAAATTATATTGTGATAATGTTGTGTATGAAATTAATGAATATAATGTTTGATTTTATGGGTAAATATTGTTATGGTATTGAGATTGAATAAATACATATATAATTGTCAAGATATTTGGTTTAGGTACATGGTTTGAATAAGTTGTAACTATTGTTTAGTTGGAAAGATGAATAGCTAGTATTATTACTTTACATTTTATATATGCTATTATGAAGTTTCATGGGCACAAGATGACCAGTGCTCACGTCCTTATATATTTTGTTGCTGGAGCAGACCTAAATGCGAGAAGGGCACATGGATGAGTTCAGAAATGCAAATGCATGAACCTTTTTTAGATTAGTATAGTTTTTGTGTAATTAAGTTAAATTTTCATTTGATGTTGTAATACTATCGAACCAAGAGAAAGTTATAGAGTTGGGTTGTAAAGCTTTGAGGCCTATATGTATTTAGTAATGAATATGTAATAGTACATGATGGCCTAGCAATTGCTTAGGCTTATTTTACTTTACTTTATGATATGTCTTGGGGTTCACCACTGGATTGTTGCACTGCTCTGATCAGGGAAATTTAGATGTTAGTGCATGTTCTGTATGATTAATTACTCACCATTTTGGTCACGAGATCTGGGGCATGATAAGTAATATTATATAATACATTGGAAATGAAGCAATTGAAAGTGATTAAGTGTACTAAGAATTTATTCAATTTCTAGATTGTATAACTTATTTGTTACTAGGACTGAACCATAAAATTTGATTGGTTGATAGTTAACTTGGATCCAAATTTAAGAATTTTATTGGCATATTTATTGCAAATCCTCACGAGACTCCACTCATCCACTAGGGGTAACCTAAGGGTTTAAAAGGCTTGCTGCATATAGCTAAATGCAGTTGTGTTATCAACGAAAAGAGGAATATAGTAGTATTTTAATTTATTTCAATAACATATTGCTAGGGACTAGCAATGTCTAAGTTGGGGGTGTGATTACACTTAAAAAGAGTAGAAAACATGCATTCATTTTATTGATTTTTGGTTATTTTTATTTTATTCCATTACTTATGGTCTCTTATTTTCAAAATGTAAGAAAAAAAAAAAAGAAGTTATTGTAATAAGTAACGATAATGAACTTGAAGAGGCCACTGCTATCCGAACACTTCAATGCTCGGTCCAGACAGTAGTAAAGAAAAAGTGCGCTGAAGGATTTGAAGGATGAAAGTTAAATTTTAAATTTCACTGGTGTCCGAACATCTTGATCGTGCAATCTGGGTAGCAGTAGCCTGGATGCACGAGATTTTAAAAGCTAGGGTTTAGTTTTTTAGACACGATAAAAATAAACCTTTTGTAGTCGTCAAGGGCAAGCATTTTTAGAATAATTTTCATTTAGTTTTTCATTGCTCTAGAGTATGCAACTAGGTTTTTAGTTGATTCAAGGATTCATTACGTACTTTATTGTTTGTGGACTTTGTTTTCTTTTGACTTTGAAGTACAGTATTTGCTTTCATTCTTCAATATAATGACTTTAGCTTCTATTTTTGAACTGTTTGTGTGTTTTGCTGTTATTTTAGTAATGCTAGGAAAGATTTATTGATCTTGATTCAATCACTCAAGGAAGGGTGATTGGTTAGAAACAATGTGATATGCATAGATGTGTATGTTGCTTGCAAATATGAATATATATCTACTATTTTAGATTCGATTTTTTTTTGTCCTAAAGTCATTCAAAAATGGGATTTATTGACTACGTTCTCTGTAATCCCTAGTAAGAAATTTCAATGTCATAAAATTTCTTTAGTATTTTTGAAATAAAGGAATTGAATCTAAAACCCCAGTATAATTAAAAGAAAAATTTTCCCATTTTATATTCTTTGACATGAGCATAAAATTGAGTCAGAGAAATTAATGAATTTTGACAAAAATATATTTCCAATCAATGTTTTTCTTTACGTGAAATCTAAGTTGTAGAGAAAAACATATCACATATCCAAGTAACCAATCAACCTAGAATTGAAACATTGAATCAGGATTCATATTTAAATTGTCTCCTTACTAATTAAATTAATTCTTAATTTTTAGGGTTGTTTAGAATTTAAATCTTAAATTTGTGCTCAGAATTCAGTTCATTTAAATTCTTATTGTGAATAGTAGTTTGAATTAGTTACAGTTAGAAAAGAATTGAAAACTTTACACTGAAAATCCTACTATTTGAACATCAGGTAGTGAGTTAATTACACCTTTGAAACCTTGAACTAAAATTAGGCTCCTTGTGGATTTGACTCTAGACTCACTACGTAAAATTATACTGCACACTTTCACACTTGGAGGTTAAATTTAGACACAATATCTGGAAGCGGTTAGTAGTTTCATATTTAAAGCTTAATTTTATGTACTTCATTTTTAAGTTCAAAGTTTAATTTGAAAACTAATTGTTTATTTTATACATTCTCAAATTTAATATGTACTGTCTCTACTTCCAGACGAGAAAATATTTCTCTTTTCTTATTACGGTTTTGGTTGTAATATTTTAAATATTTCAAATTATTAATTTTTGTTGGAATATCTACTTCTTAAAACTTTTATAATATTAAATTTATTTTTGGGTCTTAATTGTGTGATTAGATTAATTTTGTTAATTTGGTCTATGAATGCAACTACTGAAAGTAATATAGATTATAAACAAGTATTTCTATAGGAATTTTATAAAAAGAAAAAAGAAAAAGAGAACGTTGGTGACCATAATTTTACTTTTGGCGGTCACTATAAGCTCGCAATTATATTTTTAGCAACACTTTAGTGAATGCTTTTAATGGTCGCCAAAAGTCCTACCTAATGTTTAGCAACCCACTTTTTGTGACTACTTTTGGCCATCGCTGAAATGTAACAACTACGCCACAGTGGTTGCTAATGGTCTTTAGCAACCACTGGAAAGCAGTCATAAAGCAGTTATGAAAGACCTTTGGGGACGACTTGTCAACTACTTTTGGCAATCGTTAAAAGTCTTATTTTTGATAGTGATAATATATCTTTAAATGATTAAACAATAAAATTAGTTCTAATAAAATAACACATAAATCTAACACATTAAGCCCACGAAACTCTCAAGCTCTGCGCTTGCAGTAGAGTCTATAGGAATGTGAATGCTAACACACTTAGGCCCATGATGCATTATAGAAACATATTTAATATGTAATAATAATAATAGATAATCATCACAATATCAATATCATGTATCATCAATTTTAAAGTAGCGACACATCAATATAATATATCAAAGCAAATTTGAATAATTAATATCACCAATTACTCTTTTATTATCTTTCATTTATCTCTTTATCATTTCATATCATTACATCACAATCATGGAGTTAAACCACCATTGTCATTTTTGTAGGTCAACATCCAATACAAACTGTAATAACCAAGGTTTTTGTGATGAATGTACCTGTCATTTTGCACCTATCTTGGAGATATATAGGTGTTAAATTAGTAACTTAACTTCCTAATCATGGCTTGGGTGATTTGAGAACCCTAGCCACCTAAATGAGGTTAAATGTTGGCAATTAGGCTTAAGGGTGAAGTGAAGCACTTACATTACTTTGAGTGGTGGGAGGAAGACCACTATTTAGTCATGTGAATGCCTTAGACCAAGTTTGACCATAGAATGACTTACTTTTAGCCATGGGTTCGGTTAACCGGTCATCCAAGGAGAGGCTAAGCATTGGTTTCAATGTTGACAATGCAATTGGAAGATGAACTTTAAAGGTTGCCGATTAGGATCTCTTTGGTTTCTTTGTTTTGGCATTTTGTTGCTTAGGAGTCTCCTAGCATTTATATTGGTGAGGGCCACATAATTAAGTATGGAAGACTTCATATAGATACATATATGCATATATTGTGAGTTGGTGGGGTGAAACCTTCCCGAGTGAGTGGCCTTGGCCGGTTAAGGGGCATTTGTGGTCTTCCTTGATCGCCTTCTTATAGAAGCTCATTCAAGAGCATTTAACATGGTGGGACCACATAGAGACTTTAGGGGCTTAAGGTGTAACTAAGTTGGTTAGGAAGAGTTTAAGGTTGACAGGTGGAAGGCTTGAGGAATGACACATGCTTTATTTAGTTAGGAAGGAACTTGGTTGGTTGAACCATAAGCAAGCTAGTTGAGAAAGACTTTATGCTATGTGTGTGATGTACACAAAATTGTGGTGTGCATGAGGGTGTAAAACACATAGGGCCATTCGGCCATAATGAGTAAAAGCAAGCGAAGAACCAAATAGAGAAAAATTGAGAGAAGAGAAGAGAAAACTAAGAAAAGTAGTCGGCCAAGGAGAAAGAAATGAGAAGAAAGAAAAGAAGAGAAAAACAAATAAGCGAAAAAAAAAAGAAGAGGAAGAAAAAATTTGAAGAAGATGAAGTCCTCAAAGTTTGAAAGAAAGGGCTTGAAATTCCTTAAGTGAGAATCTAAGTCAAGGGGTGAGGTAGGGAAAAACTTTTACTCCTCCTTCTCATATATATATATACTCTGGCGTGGATTAGAAGAGTAGGAACTCTCTTTCTTCCCCTTCTTGACCCATATGAATGTTCATGTTAGTTGTGTTGGGAGAGAGATAAGGGTAGTAAGAAGATGCGTTGATTTCCTTTTCTCATTTAAATGTAAAAGTGTGGTCTTGAGAGCATAGTAAATAGGGAAGACAAAAATGGGTTTTGTTCATGGTTGGGTTATGTTGTTAAAGGGTGATTGGGATGACGAAAAATCTAGGTTGTGGGATACCTTAGCACTATGGAAATAAGCTATAAGGTTGAGAGTTTTTATGGATATTAAGTCTACCGTCCGGACGAGGGCTTGGAGCATCCAGATGGTCTAGTAAAGATTTGGAAAACTTACCTCTCAGCTGTCCGGACGGTGACAGGGGAGCGTCCGGACGGTCAAGCCCTTTCTGGCACCCTTACTCTCGGCCACCCAGACGGTGGCAGGGGAGTGTCTGGATGGTGCTCAGTATTTATTTCTGGTTTAGTTTGGTTGTTTTCCCCGCCTCATTTTACCTTTTCTTCTTCTTTATTTATTAAAAAGGTGAAGCAATTGTTATCTTTGCATGAGTTTATGCCTATTCGCATGATCTAAACCAAATCCTAATATTAATTTGATGTTTTATTATTAACTTGCATGAGTGATTGGTGTGAGACATAGTCCGTCATTGAACAACCTTAATGGAAATGAAATGAACTGATATGTTTGATTTTTTGGCCAGGGTTATGGGGTACGAAAAAAGAGGAAGAGTCTTGAGATACCCTGGGGTTGAAAGTCCCAAAACCTATGCAGGGTTTGGTTTTCATGCCGGTGGGTTAGTAGCCCACAAAATGATTAGTGTATAATGGCATATCTTCGCCTTGGGCCGAAACCCTAAAGCACGATTAGTATGTGCCAATGTTTCTTACAGCGTATCATCGCGCTAGGCTGAGATCCTAAAACACGATTAGACGCGTCCCCAAATCTCTGATGAAACGTATGAAAGAACGATATATGAAATGTATGAAATGGAAATATATGAAATGTATCCGATTAAACAAGCACATATGACATTGAATATATTTATCATGCTGCTTAATCATTGTTATACACTGTTGGTTTGCTTTCCCAATATATCCCTTAGCATTGCCATGTATATGTATATGTGTTGTCGGGAAGTTTTGTGGGCACTCGTGGTTTAGTGCTCACGTCCCTATAGATGTCAATGCAGGACCCACCCAGGAGAATTAGCTGAGACCAGGGGCAAAGATAGGAGATGCATCATGCATGGCTCCAAGCTTGCATAATTTTGATGTGTTGTAAATGAAATGTGTGAAAAGAAAAACGTTGTAAAGACAGAACTATTGAATAGTTTGATTTTGGGCATGTAATGGCCTTAAGGCCACGGATTTACCTTTACCTTACTTATGAAAGACGCTTAAATTGTTTTAAACGCATTTTTATAGTTGTACATGGTTCTTTCTTATGTTGAATGGATATATTTGGTGGGTCTCATTGCGTGACCGTTGTGTATGCTCCGATATGATGGCCAGGTTACCCATGTTATGTATGTGTATCACTCACACCTCGGGTCCTCAGATCTGGGACTTGATAGGATGGTATCAGAGCCTAGGTCAGAATACCCAAGGACATGGGATGCTTTGCATTATGCTTTTGCATGTTTTTGTATCTTGAGTGTGAGGTGCTCTTGTTGTAGAGCCGTAGGGGTATAAGTGTTTCTTACCCATTTATATGTTTTGTGGTGTTTAGCTATGATGCCACCACGACGAGGAGGAAGAGTTGGGGGTTGAGGCCGGGGCCGAGGACGAAGTAGAGGCCGAGGCGTGGGCATGAGGGACGCCTCAGTGTATAGAGCAGAAACGAGCGCCTCCATGCAACAAGAACAGGAGGATCATTATGGTGCGGCAGTCGTAAGGGATGAAGATGTACCACGGGGAGTACCTAAAATGCCTTAGGCTCCTTCTGTTGTTGATTCTGGCGCCTTCCTGCAACAAATGGCTGCCGCTATGGCCACGTTGGCAGGAGGAATGCAAAAGGGGTCCCAACCACAGGGGCAGACGGGCACTACTGCCTTGGAGTGCTTCCGAAGAATGAATCCTCTAACCTATGATGGAGCGGCAGACACGGAAGTAGCAGAACAATTTTTGGATTAATGTGAGAAGATTTTAGTGGCTATAGAGGTTACCGCATCTGCCACTCGGATAGTTGGTGGGACGTGCGTCGGCTTGGTGGACTAGCATGAAGGAAGTAAGAGGGATAGAAGACCTTATGTGGGAACGATTCAAGGAACAATTCAGAGACTATTTCTTCCCCCAGTCGCTACGGGATGCAAAAAGAGAAGAGTTTGCTAGCCTCATTCAGGGTAATATGACAGTGCAACTGTTAAAGTATGCCCTAGAGTTGATTTCCATCCCCCGACTGAGGTGCAGACGATTTGAGCGGGGTTTAAAGCTAGCGCTACAGAATCAGATAGTCTTACTTGGGTTGGATGACTATGACATGCTTATTAACTGGGCCATGAGCGCAGAACGAGGTCTTAATGAAACGAGAACCTTCATGGAAAGTCATCTTGGGAAAGGTATGGGAAGCCAGCAGGAAGGAGAAACTAGCAGAAAGAAGGTGAAGGAAAATACCCCCGCGGCTCCAGGACAACAAGCACAGCCGAGCAGTATAGTTCCCCAACAACCCAGGAGGCCGAGACAAGTATCTCGGGACAACCCCTATGTTATCACTGTAGACAGCCGGGGCATTTGAGGTCGAATTATCCCTTGTTAGTAAGACAAGGTGAAGTGACAGGGCCCATAAGGAGTGGTTTGGGTATGGACACTCGACTCTATTATCGATGTGGCCAAACAAGCCATATTCAACGGTTTTGCCCACAGCTGATAATAGGCCCTGGAGGAAGAATGGGATCGGGAAGTAAACCTTCCAAGGCAATCATGCTCCCACCTCTCAATCACTGCAGCAACAGCAACCACGGCCACGAGGTCCCCCACCTGGGCTAGCACAGAGTGGCACAGCACAACTACCAAGGGGAGCTTCTCAAGGGCAAAGAATGGGTAGACCCCAAGGTTCCCAAGCACAAGGGAGAGTCTTTACAGTAGCTCAACAGGAAGTACCGGCAGAGCAGTTAGTCACCCGAGGTATTTTTCAGGTTTACTCTTCCTATGCCACTGTATTGTTAGATACAGGGGCTTCACATTCTTTTATTTCTACTCGGTTTGTATCTGCATTGGGGTTAGAAACAACTGCCATAGACTTAGTGTTACATGTAGAAACTTTGGTAGCCGGCTTCTCCTCCCTAACTACTATGTGTAAGGAATGTGAAATTCGAGTAGAGGATGTCTATGATGGGTGGGAATTAACCTTCAGTTTTGATTTGATTATGTTAGAAATGAAGGGTTTTGATGTGATTTTTGGGATGGATTGGCTCGTGGCTTACCAAGTCATAATTGATTGTTATACCCGCAAGATATTGCTCTCTACTTCTGAAGGCATGGTGATTCGTTTCTTTATGGATAGTTGCTGTGTGCAAGACTTATTCTTTGGAGATAGTCAGGGAAGGGTTGATTTATGTACTGTTTTTGCCTGTATGGCATTGGAGAGGGAAGATGAAAGGGGCCAAAAAGAACTACCCCGGGTGGTGAACGAGTTTTCCGACGTGTTCCTAGATGACTTAGTCGAATTACCACCGGAACGGGAAATTGAGTTTTATTTTGACTTGATTCCGGGCACGGCCCCTATCTCCATTCCCCCTACCGGTTGGCACCAGCTGAACATGAAGAATTGAGAAAACAGCTAGACGACTTGTTGGGGAAGGGGTTTATTAGGCCAAGTACCTCACCTTGGGGTACACCGGCCTTATTTGCTGCCAAGAAGGATAGAATGCTTTGAATGTGTATCGACTACTGGAAGCTAAACCGTGTGAAAATCAAGAACAAATACCCATTACCGAGGATTAATGACCTCTTTGATGAACTAAAATGATCTATGTGGTTTTCCAAAATTGATCTTCGGTCCGGGTATCACCAAGTACGCATTCGGGAAGCGAATATCCTAATAACAGCATTTTGAACTCGGTATGGCCATTATGAGTTCTTGGTAATGCCATTTGGGTTAACCAACGCACCGGCAGTCTTTATGGACTTAATGAACCGGGTCTTTTAGGAATTTTTGAATAAGTTTGTTGTGGTATTTATCGATAATGTGTTGATTTATTCCCAATCAGAAGGGGAACACGAGCAATACTTACGTTTGGTGCTTCAACAGTTGAGGGACCATCAATTGTATGCGAAGCTGAGTAAATGCGACTTCTGGTTGAAAGAAGTCAAATTTTTGGGGCATGTGGTGTCCCAGGAAGGAAAGACAGTAGACCCGTCCAAGATTTAAGCGATCATGGAATGGCCTCAGCCATTGACTGTATTTGACATCAGTAGTTTCCTTGGGTTGGTCGGGTATTACCGATGCTTTGTCTTGGACTTGTCATGGCTAGCAGCTCCATTGACGAGATTAACTAGAAAAGGGGTAACATTTGAATATTGTACCGCTTGTGAACGGGATTTTCAAGAAATAAAGAGAAGATTGACCACCACCCCAATACTGATCATTCTAGAGAGAGAAATAAGGTATGCAGTCTATTGTGATGCCTCAAGGGAAGGTCTGGGATGTGTGCTAATGCAATAGGGGAAAGTGGTGGCCTATGGCTCTAGACAGTTAAAAACGCATGAAAGGAACTACCTCGTACATGACTTGGAGTTAGTAACTGTGGTTTTCGCCCTGAAGACCTGGAGACATTATTTATATGGTGAGCGGTTAGAAGTCTTTTCTGACCATAAGAGTTTGAAGTACATTTTCACACAGAAGGACTTGAACCTGAGACAACGTCGGTGGATAGAGTGCATGGAAGACTATGATTTTAACTTACACTACTACCCCGGTTAGGCCAATGTAGTGGCGGATACTCTAAGCCGAAAAATAAGAAGTATTGTTGCAACAATGGCTTTAAAAGAATGGGACATGCTGGGGGTACTCAATGAGTTTGCCTTAGAATGTAAAGAAGAAACATAAAGAGGAGTCTTATACACTTCCGTGACCTACCTAGTCTTGTTCCATAAAGTGATCGAAGCTCAATACGAAGATGAAAAAGTGAAGAAAATCCGTGGGAAACTGGAAAGTTCAATAGACCTACCGGGCTGGACATTGGAGAGAGGAGTGCTTAATCATCAAGGCAGAATCTTTGTACCTTCACCCGTTAGAAATGAAGTACTGAAAGAACTGCACCACTCATGGTTAGCCGTCCATCCCGGAGGTACGAAAATGTATCAGAATCTGAAAAGGCAGTTTTACTGGGCTGGGATGAAAATGGACGTAGCAGAATTCATAGAACGGTGCTTAACTTGCCAGCAGGTAAAGGCAAAACATCAGCAGGTAAAGACAGAACATCAGAGGTCGGCTGGGCTATTACAACTTTTACCTGTATCGGAATGGAAATGGGAGCATGTAATTATGGATTTTGTATCCGGATTACCAAAAACGAGGAGGAGGAGTGATGCAATTTGGGTGATCGTGGATCGTTTAACCAAGTCAGCCCATTTCTTGGCAATAAAGATGACGGATTCCCTAGACTCCTTGGCCTGGTTGTACATACGAGAAATTATGAGGTTACATGGGACGCCAGTCTCCATTGTTTCCGACCGAGACCCCCGTTTTGTCTCCCATTTTTGGCAGAGCTTTCAAGTTGCTATGGGGATAGAATTATGTTTCAGTATAGCTTTTCATCCCCAAACTGATCGCCAGTCAGAGAGAACTATTCAGGTGCTGGAAGATATGCTTCGAGCTTGCGTTCTAGACTTTACGGTAAGTTGGGAAGAACATTTACCATTGGTAGAGTTTGCCTACAACAACAGCTATCAAGCCAGCATTGGCATGACACCATTTAAGGCTTTATACGGCAGACCCTGCAGATCCCCCGTCTATTGGACACAGGTTGAAAAGACAGCCATAGTGGGACCAGACTTGGCTAGGTAGACAAACGAGAAAGTGCAATTGATTAGACAACGATTAAAGACAGCCCGTAGCCGGCAGAAAAGTTATGCGGACCAGCAGAGGCAACCATTAGAATTCCAAGTGAGGGCTCACGTGTTCTTAAAAGTGTCCCCCCAAAAAGGATAGTTCCACTTTGGAAAGCGAGGAAAACTATCGCCCCGCTACATTGGTCCATTTGAAATCTTGGCACGGGTTGGAGAGGTGGCCTATCGATTGGCTTTGCCACCACAACTATCAGGGGTACATGAGGTATTTCACGTCTCCATGTTATGGAGATATGTTCTAGACCCTTCATAAGTGCTAAATTGGGCAGAGTTAGAGGTCGACTCAGATGTCAGATATGAAGTGAAACTGATCCAGATTGTAGACACTCGGGACCAAGTGTTTCGAGGAAAAATCATTCCGTTGGTTCGAGTACTGTGGAAACATCATGGAATAGAAAAGTCGACATGGGAGCATGAAGCTGAAATGCGGTAAAAATACTCGAAGTTGTTTGTATAAAGGATATTGATTTTACTTGTATTGTTCTGTTAATATGACTGTCATAAAATTTCGATGACGAAATTTTTGTAAGGAGGGAAGAATGTAATACTAGAGATTTTTGTGATGAATGTACATGTCATTTTGCACCTATCTTGGAGATACATAGGTGTTAAATTAGTAACTTAACTTCCTAACCATGGCTTGGGTGATTTGAGAACCGTAACCACCTAAATGAGGTTAAATATTGGTAATTAGCTTAAGGGTGAAGTGAGCACTTACATTACTCTAAATAGTGGGAGGAAGACCACCATTTAGTCATGTGAATGCCTTGGCCCAAGTTTGACCATAGAATGACTTACCTTTAGCCAT
>JAVXUM010152217.1:0-14287 GCA_035590655.1 Pouteria glomerata
ATGATTATATATCTTGAGAAATGGATATAGAGATTATGAATGATGTTAATGTTCGATTTATTGTTAATGTATGAGATGTATAATCTAGATAATGAATTAGGAACTACGGAGACCTGATTCCCGAAATGGGATACGTAGGCAGCTTAGGCGTGAGTAACTTAAGTCCGGTCTATACTGTGGATGGTAATAATTGTGGTTATCCTCTTAAATGAGGACTTGTTCATTGGGTTTATAATTATGTGGCTTAGAGTGAAGGCTCGATATGGTTGTTTGTTTTAGTTATGTATATTTTGGTTAATGCCACCGGGGTGTGGCTACATTAATGTCTAGGACGTTATTGTATTGTATTTGTGCGACCCTGGTGGTGGTGGGTCCCATTGACATTGATGACGTATGTTGTATATCTATTTATATGGGAATTGTGACGGTTGTAGTGCTTTGATGAATGTTGTTATATTATGACTTAATCTTGGCACAGGTTTATTTTGTTTTTATTGTCCCTATTTTCTCATACCGTCCGTCCTGGACAATTTATGTTAGGGGCGCGACAGGGTTACAGTTCTATTTAGTTGTCTCCAACCATGTGGTCAGTGCAATGCTAATTAAAGAAGATGACATGAAGCAAAAGTCAATTTACTATGCAAGTAAGACTTTACGAGGGGTAGAGACTCGTTATCTTTTCCTGAAAAAGTTTACTCTAGTATCAGTAATGATGGTAAGAAAGCTGACTTATTATTTCCATGCCCACACAATTCAAGTCACTACTAATCAACCAATAAGTCAACTCTTGAAGAAAACAGACATCATAGGAAGAATAGTGAAATGTGCGGTCTCTCTTTGGGTTTTTGATATAAGATTTGTGCCGAAGATAGCAATAAAGACATAAGTATTAGTAGACTTTATTGCTAAGTTCACTGATCTTGTTCCCGAGCAGATTCATGAAGTATGGCAATTGAAATTCAATTCTAAAAAAGAGAATAAAGAGGTGGCTCAACCTTTATGGTAGATTGAGGTAGATGCATCTTCAACTAAAAAGGGGTAGGAGTAGGGGTAGTTTTGAATACCCCTAAAGGGGTAACTATAGAGTATGCAATAAAGTTTGGATTCTAGGCAACCAATAACAAAGCAGAGTATGAAGCCCTCTTGGCTAGTCTTACAATTACTCGGCGCATGTTCGCTCATAACCTCGTCATCAAAACCGGTTCCCAATTGGTTATAAATCAGTTAAAGGGTGATTATGTTGCTTAAAGTCAAAGAATGACTGAGTATTTGGATCTTTCTAGAGAAAAGTTGAAAAGTTTTAATGTTATTAAAATTGAGCTTCTTAGAAGAGATCACAACACTCATGCAGATGCCTTTGTAAGTTTGGCTTCAGCCCCGAGCACAAGGCTTACCAATACTATTTTCCTCGAGGTATTAGAAAGGACAAGTGTCTCAAAAGTTGAGGTCGTAGCTTGTACTAAATTAGGTCTATTTTTTATGGAGCCAAAAATAGAGCCAATTATCTTCTACTTAAAGGATATGACTTTCTCTGAGAACAAGATTGAAGCAAAGAAGATCAAGATAAAGGCTACCAAATTTTGGTTGTCCTTTGACCAGAAGCTCTACAAGAAGTCTTTCACAGACCCCTGCCTCCTTTGTGTCCATCTTGATAGGGTTTAAGATTCCCTTTATGAGATACATAAAGGTGTATGTGAGGGATACATTAGGAGCAGGTCATTGGCCCATAGGGTAATCGCTCAAGGACATTAGTGGTCAAAGATAGGGAGAGATGTACATTCCTACATACGAAAGTGCAAGAAGTGCTAGAGTTTGCTCTAATTCCTCGCCAACCTACTCAAGAGCTCAGTTTTCTTACCGACCCTTAGCCTTTTGCATAATCGGGACTTGATATAGTTGGGCCTCTCGCCACTGCTATTAGAAACAAAAAGTGGTTAGTGATTGGCATAGATTATTTCACGAAATAAGTTGAGGCAGAGCCTTTAGCATAGATCAAGGATGCAGATACCCAACGTTTTGTATGAAAGAACATCATCATAAGGTATAGCATCTCTATGATACTTATCTCTGACAATTGAACGCAATTTGATAGCAATCTATTTAAGAAATATTGTTCTAGATATGTGATTAAGAATATATACTCCTCATTAGCATATTCCCAAATCAATGGACAGGCTGAAACTTCAAACAAAGTAATTCTTAATAGCATAAAGAAGAAGTTAGAAGTAGCCAAAGAAAGGTAGGTGGATGAATTTCCATCAGTGTTGTGGACTTATAGATCAATGCCGAGGAGATCAACTGATGAATCACTATTTTTGCTTGCATATGGTATGGAAAGCTGTCATTCCATTGGAAGTAGGCATGTCGACCATACAGACTCAAGCTTTTGACCAAGGAGAAAATGATCAAGCCACGATGATTAGCCTAGATTTAATTGATGAAAGAAGAGAACTAGCTGCACTAAGACTGACAGACTATCAGTAGGAGATGAAAAGAAAATATAGTCAGAAGGTCAAGTCAAGGGAATTTAAGGTAGGAGACTTCGTGCTAAGGAAGTTGCTCGAGGCTAGAAAGGATCTCACAGAAGGCAAGCTTGGCGCTAATTAGGAAGGGCAATACCGTATTACAGAAGTACTCGACAACGGGGCTTATCGATTGTGTAACTAAGATGTCAAGCCAGTCAAGAGGTCTTGGAACACTGCTAATTTGAGGCTTTTCTATATGTAAGTGTATACATTAACATTTATTTATTAATCAAATAGTTTGTAGGTAGGCATTATGAAAGAGATAGAAGGCAAAAAAAGAATGTCTCATTGGTTTTCCCATTGTTGATGAACAAAATGAATGTTTCACCAATTTCCCCAATGTTGACAAACAAAAAGGATGTCACTTTGGTTTCTCCAGTGTTGACTTACAAAAGGGGCGTCTCACTGAGTACTCCTTAGTGTTGACTCACAAAAAAGAAAGTATGAAAGAAAAACAAGCATTTGATAATAATTACTTTAGAGTAATGTTCAAAGGAATGTTACAGGTACAATGCTCAAAGTTATACCCAAATGGATCAAGCTAACTAGGAGTTTAGTTATGTTGTTAAAGTTAATAATAACTTTTCTAACAAATATTTATCCTGAACAAATACTCGGTGTTATTTTAGGAATACTTGGAAATTCCTTTTGGAGTCTCTTTTACATGAGATTTTGCTAAAGATTTGCACGCGTTATAGGATTTTCCCATGAATGATGAAGTCTTAGTAGAGTTCAACAAGCAGTAAGGAAAAAAAGAAAATACAATTGAACAATTTTATTGTGATCGGCTACCAAAATTTCTTTACATCTGTGACGCCCCTAATTTAATTAGTCCGGGACAGATGGCATAGGAATATAGGAACTAATAAACATAAATAAAACCTGTACCAAGGTCAAGTTATATAACCACAGTAACCAGAGCAACTAACATTCGTCATTCATTCCCATATTTGAATAAATAAATGGCATACAACATCACAATATCACAAATTTCATTAATATTGGGACTCACACTCTGGGTCGTATAAATAGAATACAACAATTCCATAAAATATAAAGTACTCTCTAGGTCAAACCATCGGTCAATTCAACTCGGGGTAATCACTGCCTTGTCTCCCTAGATCACCTGCAATATGGATGGGATGAGCTAACTAGCCCAGTAGGTAGGATAGGGCCAGTGTGCTCCAATGTATATATATACAACACATAATATATGCACAACAACATACTATAAACATGCATATCTCATGCCATGGAATGAAATGAAATACAATGGCTATGCATCCAGAATTCTCCATCTACTCCCAACCTTATCTTGGGACGGGTGACACTTAGCAAGGCCTTCAGCCAAGTCACGTGCGGTTACCAAACACACCGTTTTCAGTGTTGACGGTAAACACATATACATATATATATATATCTCATATTCCTGTAGGGAATCGAGTTACACCCCCACAGATATAAGACTCAGGGACTCCAAGTTACACCCCCTGACATTCTGTTAGAGAACCGAGTTACATCTCTAGGTAGGCATCCATCTATCTCAGGCAGGCATCTGCTTATCCCAAGCAGGTATCCGGCTACAGTCCGGAGAGATCTCAAGATCTATATATCCTATTTACGTCCCAACTCTGCATGACTAAGTTCTAGTCACGTATATATTGACTGGGGATCATTCGGTGTTATTAAAATCTTATTTTCCCAATTTCATCAAACGTAACATATAACACACGTGCCCCAGCACGTCACATAAACACATGGCACAATCGGCCAATCCATACACATTACTTCCACTGGATGAAACTGCCCCAATCCCAATGCACATGATATGCTCAGTCATGGAATCAAACATTTATCTCAATGTAAAAACGTATTTATATCCATCCCTTAAATGTTTTGAACTCCATTTTACGTATTAAAATCAATAATAATCGAGTTCCGGGACCAAAACAAACATCCGGGGACAAAAAGAAACAAAATGGTCCAAACTGGCCTTCTGCCATTCGGACGCCCCCTTGTTCCGTCCGGACGCCAGCCCAATCACTCTCGGCCGTTCGGACGCCAACCCCAAATCCCAGCTTTGGTCCGTTTTCTTTTCTATTTCTCTCTAAATACATGTAATCCAACTCTTTTTCCAACAATTTCTCACATAGAAATGTTCACATATGTAAATCTTATTTTTTTTACAACTTTAATTTGGAAAATAACTCAATAACATGCATTAATTTCACGTATATATGCACGTATATACACACAGTTACTTATATATATATATATATGCAATTTGCATCACTTTCAACCAAATCTTGCAATATATATATCAAAATGATCCATACGACATCTAGAATATAAATCTAAGTCCCACCTACCTCAAATTTGAAAAAAAATGAAGAAAAACAAAGAAGTTCGGTTTGGCCTCCAAACTTCAAATTTCGATTTCTCCCACCTCGCATCGAATCTCGCGAAACGGACTGCACCACGTTGCTCATGGCGTCGAGATCTCCCTAGATAGACCAATCCCCGACCTCGAATCTCTCTCTCGCCTCTTATTCTTTCTCTTCTCTATTTCTTCTTTGTTTCTCTGCTAGTCGGCTGAACAAACGAAAAGAAAGGGAAAAAAATAAAAAGAAAAAGAAGAAGAAAGAAAGAAAAGGGAAAGATAAAAGAAATGGCTGGGCCCTTGGGCCAGTTTGTCCAACCCAATACCACTTCGCGCTAAACTCAGCCTAGAAAAAATATAATAATCAATATACGCTCAATTTAAATATTTTATTGACCAAAAATAATACAAATTTAACCAAATTAAAAACATCGTGTGTTACAACATCACACAAGAATCAATTGTTTACATAAAAGTTATCAGTACAAAGAAAATTTCTAAACTACATGTTCAAATGCAATGATTATGGAGTCGTACAGAAGTTATTAATGAGATGAATAGGTTCTCTTCAATGACTCTATCAATAATTCCATTGATAAGCTCGTCAGTAGCCTTAATGAATGCCTCATTGGTGAGGGAAGCAATTAGTTTTTCATCTGTCACCAAATAAGTATCACGGTGAAATTTAAATTTGTTGTTGTAAGAACACCAATCACACGAAGTAATGTAATTAAACCAAATGGAAAAGAAAATAAAGAAAAACATCCATTAAAGCTCAAAAATTATTTTTCATATAAGATCAAGTTTGTTACATTATGAAAAATAAAAAGGAAAAAGCCAATAGGGAAAGCTCTCGAGCCTTACTCCTCAGTATTTTGTCTCGAGACATCCTCTGCCACAGAAGAAGACGTCCTCGTTGATTCCATCATGTTTGTTAATGTTAATTGATCCTTGAAAGTATTAGTAGCTTGAGCAGAGAGGGAGGCTATAGCAAGATCAATCATTCTAGTAGTATTGCCTCTATCTACATCTTCATTCTTTTGGACATCTTCCCTTCTGGATGACTCAGTTGGAGAAGATCATTTTGGCCTTTCAAAACTAAAAGGAGAGATGTTTCCCTTTAGATTGGGGAACGGAACACCCCTGAAAGTTTGGGAGGAGGTATCAACTTGAAGTCTCTACATTACTGTCTCCCGGCTATCTAAGAAGTTCTCATTTATTGCTTCCTCCATCTGCCTGACAAAATCTAAATATTGGGCATTAAACTCCTTCGTGAATTTATTTTCAAAAACTTTGGTAGTAGATTCCTTTTCTTTTAAGGTTTTTGATTTACTCCTAAGCTCGTGTCTCAGGTTGAATGTCTCACTGAACAAATTAAAGTATTCTAATTGAAATTTTTTCAGCTCAACGGACACCCTTTCATGCTCGGCCCTACTTGCATCAAGTTGGCTTGATTTCTTTTTCAACTCCTCATCATTAGCAGCCAGGAGTTTTTTTCACCTCTTCAGTTTTTAATCTTACAGCCTCTAGGTTCTTTTCTATTTTCTTTTTATCTTTTTTTTGAAGATTAGACCTTGGCCTTGAGATCATGGATCTGGCCATCTTTAAGGCCAACCCTATGATGGAGATGCTTGGATCTGGCCATGACCTCCATCGAGTGCAAAGTTGACTGCAACAAAGAAAAAGAGAGTCAATAAGTTAGAATTATACAAAAAAAAAAGTTTTGATATAAGATAAAAGGTGAGAAACACGTAAAAAGTAAAGCAACACTTACTGCAGTCAAACTCTTCGTCATGTTCTGATGAAGATCTTCAATCCGGTTCTTTGAAGGGTCTTGGTGATCCCGAGGAATGAAGATACCCCCAAGAAACTCCTCAGCATGATTAAAGGCAGAGTCCATGATTGTAAGGAATGCCCCGAAGGGAACTCCAAACATGGGATCTTTATTTTTGGAATAAATGGAGGGGCATCCCTAACCGGATTTGAAAGGTAGATAGTTTGAAGAGGGACGCATATAGAACTGTCCCCTTAGGAAGAAAAAGGGCCAGATTCTTGAAGAAGTGCTGCTTGGGAAGGGTCATCTGACATGTTTGGAGGAGGAGGAAGATCCTGAGAGAAACCACTTGCTCCTTCATCAACTTTTTACTTCTTTCTTGCCTGAAGCTCTGCATTCCTAACCATTTCTTTTTGCTTGACGATAGCTGCTGCATGAGTTGCTTCCTCTTCTGCCTTCTTTTTAGCTTCTTATTCTTTTTTCTTCTTTATTTTGTCGAGAGCAGCCTTCTTGAGGTCTTATTTAGGAGCCATTTCTTCAATAAAATCAATGAAGATAGGCTCGAGTATCTCTTCTTCCTCAGTCTGTTCAGAAATATGCTCAGCAGTAGAAACTGTGGCTATCATCAACAATGCTAATGCTTGAAGATCCTCAACGATAATAGCCATACTGGGAGTTGGGCACCACGCCAGATGATGTTTGTGATAGTGATCCTACTTTTACTCCTCCGACCAGCTAAATCACTGATGAAGAATATCAATGGCTTCCCCAACTACAAAACCTTGGGGGATAAAGACAATAGAGCAGTATGGTGGCACAAAGTTGAATAATATTGGTGCTGACTTCGCAAATGGAAAGGTATTTGGGCCACCGAGGAATTTAAGGACCTCTTCTATGCGATTATGGTCAGTAAGTGTTCCCTTACCTAAGTCTTCTTTTCTCGTTCTTTTGCGTTATAAAGAAATGAATCAGAATAATAGATGAGACAAACTAGAGAACAAATATTGCAGTTAAGATATAAGACTATTGAACCTGGTCCAAATGACCATGTTATAATTTGAGGAAAAAGGTCTTTTTCGGGGCCATGTATCTCCTGCCCCGAGATACGCAAAAATCATCCTCGATCCCCTTAATGTTGTTAGAGAGCATGTGGACGAAGGCCCTATCAAGTCGAGACTTCAAGTGCCACTTGTCTTCATTCTTCTTGACCATTTGGACGTTACAACAATATAAAATGTCCTACTCAGAAAGGTGAAACCCATAACGATGATTGATTTCATCTACCTCATTGACTATTCTATAAAAATTATGTGTAACATTTTTAGGGGAGAGATTGAGTTTAAGAAAGATTTGGCGAAAAAAATGGGAAACCAAGAACCTAAGCCTACTCATGGCTATGACAAGTAAAGAAAAAACCCCAACCTTATGCTATAAATCCTTGGCAAGCCTAATATCTACATTCTCTAGGATGTTGAACCTTCGTTTGAAGGTTTCAATCCCTTCCCTTTTTATTTCATTAGCTAGCCTACCCATTCCCTCAAACGAGAAGAAAATTTTAACAAGTAAGAAAGAGAAAATGACATGAGTGAAACACTCACCCAACAAAGGAGAGGGAAAAGGTGTTACAGAGAAAGAAAACAGAGATTGCAAAAGAACTAAAGAACAAAACCATAAAAAAGTGTTATTGATAGCAAGCTTAGCAAATATATATGGATATGTGCATATCTGAAGAAGAAAGAAAGAAGAAGAATGTGGCAAAGTTTGTATTTAATAATAAGTTTGAAATGATGTTGATAAGCCGTCTATAACTGTCTTTTATGATTTCAAGGAGCAGTGTCTTACCCTCACACACGGGAAAGTAAAGAGTTATTTGCACGTTGCCAACTAAAAAGATACGCATAAAAAGTCGAAATGGCAAGATTTCTTAGACGTAGGCAGATCTTGTTTTTTGTCTTTATTACTTTGTTCGGGTAACAGCTTACCTAACCAGAGTGGGGGCATAATGTTGAAAAAAATATCTGAACACGTGGCAGCCCCCTAAGCATGGGCTTCCGAGCAGGAGTGTTATCAATTTAACGCATCCTTGGGCATATTAATTGGACCCGACGAGTAAATAGGACATGGGATAATAAATCTAGTTTATTTATTACATTCTGGTTCATTTATGACTATAAATTTTGTTTAGTTAGTCTCTCATCAAATAAGTAGTAGAGTAATGTAACATTTAGACATTTCTATCGTCCAAATAACACAACTGAATCTGATTTCCACCTCACTTATATTAAATGCTATGTAATGGGCATTAAATGTAAGGCAAATTGCCACACGAGTCAAGCAGGTCAAATAGGAAAGTAGTGATTTCTTTAAGTTATTTCCATAATATTTTATTAGTTTTGCCATACTATAAATAGGACACTTAATTACAAATTTAAATATGGTCACTATTGTCCACTATTTTGCTATTGAATTCTATCTTATTCACTTAAGTCTTACTAACGTAAGTATCGGAGGGATTGTGATCAGGGACTCTCCTCGACTCTTTCTTCTGACTTACATTTATTTGTAGGTTTGATTTCATTCGCTTTCTGTGGACATGGTGAACACGTTTGGTAGAATTTTTTATTACCGAACACAACTGTACTACAACAAAATTAAACAAACTTATACACAATTAAATTATAACACTTTAAAAACACAGAATTTCTAATATCAAAGGATTTACTTTCAAATAATTTTAATATTTTCTTTTTCTTTTTAGAATTAGATCAATTTTTTTTAATATTAACAGACTTGAGAAATATTTTTTGCTATTTATCTTTAATATGTTAATTTTTTGCTAAACTTCCTTCTATTATTACCCTTTTGGGATTAAATTAAAATCAAAGTGTTGTTGCTTGTTAGCAATCAGGAAATAATTACTCTTACTTCTCGTCTTTTTTCCCTTCTCTTTCATGTAATAGCAAACGAACTGTTTGTGAATTCCTAAATTTGAAAGTGTGGATCTCTGTGGTCTATATTGGCTTTTTGACCATTAAAATAAATAGGAGGTGTACTTTTGTTGTTTCGAATTTCGCATTGTTTACTTGTTTACATGATGTGGACTTTATCTAATTATCAATTAGTAGACTAAGATATGGTGTTGAACAAGTCGCAAGCATCATGTGTCTATTTACATGTAAAATTTCAATAATAATTAGGTAGGCTAGCACCACTTTAAGCGGTGGAAGTAGAATAGCTCCAAAAATAATGCATTGCTCAAAAAATAGCGCCGCCCAAATTCTGATGTCCTAATTATGTAGTTTTCTTGGGATGTTTGGTTGGTTAAGATTTGGTTAAAAAGTACAGTAAGAGTATAAAGATTTGAGGTAAAAATAATATGTGGTAAAATTTAATTAGAAAAAAGTATAAAAAATTAATAAAAATTAATAGAGTTTGGTTGATTTTGGTTAACCACACACTTGACTTCTTCTTTTTCTAATTCTCTGAATGGAAATGGATTCGCGATCGAATTTCAGTCACTAGCCTTGGGCTCTTTGTCCCAGGATTAGTTAACCATAGCCAAAGCACTGCTCCAAAAGGCGAAGGGATTGTAGGGTAAGTTCGTTCACCTCCAAATAAGGATGGAAACGAGTCGAATCGAGCTGAGTTTTAACTTATTCGAGTTCGGCTCGAATTTTTTAAACCAAGCTTGAGTTCGAGTTCGATTTGAGCCTCTATATAGGGTTAAGCTCAGCTTGATAGAAGAACTTAAACTTGAACTCAGCTCGCGAAAAGCTCGATTAAACTAAAACGGCATTGTTTTAGTTTAAAATGTAATAAATAAAATATTATGAAAAATATAATAAAAATATTATTAAAAATATATATTATTTTATCAAGTATGCTTGCGAGCTTTCAAGCTGAACTTTTTTAAACTTGACCTCGAGCTCGAATCTTAACAAGGCATAAATCAAGCTCCATTTAAGCTCGTTTTAGTCATGAATCCTGCTCGAGCTAAACTTTTTTCGAACTGAGCTTGAATGGCTCATGAATAGCTCAATACATTTCTACCCCTACCTCGAAATAACACAATTGAGTTAGCAATCAAAGCGAGTTGATTTATTTTTGTTCTTCCTTCTATTTTGGATTCTAGAAAGCTATTTTCCTTTATCTGATCAATTGTGTGGGCATATTGAGCTATGAATTCTAATACTACATTATTATTAGAGGTAGTTAATTTATGGGCAAAGCACGAAAACCTCTTCTACACTTTATCCACGGTCTCACTTTGGTACTAATAGTTTCAATTGCTACAATTAAATCACTACACTTTCAATCAAGTAGCAATTAGGTCTCTCCGTCTATTATCCATTACAAATCACTGTTAAAGTGAGAGTAAAAATGTCATTTCGCAAGATGGTGCACGTGACAGAGTGATGACGTGGCATCTTTAGATGATGTGAAGACTATTTACCATATGTCAAACACTAACTCATTCACATATACTGATGTTGGTTCACTTCACTTTAAAAAAGAACAAAAAATTACAAATTACACTTCTTCCAGGAATCAAACCAAGAACTTTAAAAATAGAAAACCAAGAACTAGACCAACTCACCAAAGACTTAGTTTATATAAAGTTCTAGATAAAATTTAAATATATTAAAAAACTGAAGTAGATTCTTTATCATTATAATATTTATATATATTTATTTATAAATAAATATTTATATATTTATATAATATATATATTAAAAATGAGAGAAAGTATATAATATTTATATATATATATTCATATAAATAATATTTATATATATTTATAATATTTATCTAGAATATATTTATATAGAAGATGGAAAGAATCTACTTCAACTTTTGAATATATATAAATACTATATATTCTTCCTCATTTTTTTCATATATAAAAATATATATCATATAAATACTATACATTTTACCTCATTTTTTGAAAATATATAAATATTATATAAATATATAAATATTTATTTACAAATAAGTACATATATATAAATATATATAATTATTATATTAAGGGAGAATCTATTTTAATTTTTTAATATATTTAAATTTTATCTAAAAACTTTATACAAACCAAACTCTTGGTGGGTTAGTTTAATTGCTTATTCTTTTATCTTTCAAGTTCTTGGTTTGATTCATAGAGTAAGCATAATTTGTAATTTTTTATTTTCTTTTTTAAAGTGAAGTGAACCAACACCAAGAGACGTGGATGAGTAAGCGTCTGACACATGACAGACAGTCTCCACATCATCTGAAGGTGCGATGTCAGTACTTTGTCAGGTGTATCATCTTGCAAAATGATGTTTTTACTCTTATGTTAACAAATAATAAATGGAGGGACTTGATTATTGCTTGACCGAAAATGTAGGGAATTAACTGTCGCAATTGAAACCGCTGGAACCAAAGTTGTAATAGATAATAGACAGAGGAACCTAATTGTTGTTTGACCGAAAGTGTAGAAATTTGACTGTCACAATTGAAACCACTGGCATCAAAGTAATATCGAGAGTAAAGTATAGGAAAAGTTTTTATACTTTACCCTTAATTTATTCATAAACTGCATCCCTTTCTTTACCTTCTAATTTCTCTTGCTTGTCGATTTTCTTTGATTGATTGATTATTATAGATTTTCAATCAATCCCCCTCCCCATGATGGTTAAAAAATTGAGAAGTAATTTGATGATGTTTCATTTTCGTTCGCACACTGTAAGCTCTCTTGGTAGATATTGTCCACTTTGGATTTGGTTAGTTACTTCCCAGGGAATCAACCATCTTGGTGCTGCTCCCACTGAAGCATGCTTAATCCTAGAGTTCTCATTGAATCCAGGACCTACACGACTTTAAAACACATCGCGCTAGGGGGGAGAATTAGAGGTATTTTATAAATTATCTCGGTCCTCGAATCATTTTCATTGTGGGACAGCTATGGTATCATAAGAGGTATTTTATAAGTTATTTTAGTTCTCGACTTCTTTTTGTTGTAAGATAGTTGTGGTATCATCAGAGCCTCCAGTTGAGGACTGAAGGACTAGGAATGGCAGGCTCATGACCCGCGGGCTTGTGACCCTTTTAACTTCCACAGATGGCACCAACTGATGATGTTTCATTTTCGTCAGCACACCATAAGCCTTTCTGGCAGATATTATCCACTTTAAGTTTGGTTAACTATTTCCCAGGGAGTTACGCATCCTGGTATTACTCTTACTAAAACACACTTAACCCTAGAGTTTTTACGAAATTCAATGTCTGCATAATTTTAAAATGCGTTATGCTAGGAGAAGAAGTAGAGGCATTTTATAAATTATCTCAATTCTGGACTCTTTTTCGATGTGAGATAATTATAATAATATTATGGTATATTATGACAATTGCTTGTTATGCTATTCAAATCAATATATCTTCCCTGTTCTGGATCAATCATCTCCTATTGAGATGCACAATCCGCTCAATAACACAAAATCCGACCCAAACCGGTTCAGGAAGGTTTTGGGGGAGATAATGCATGACACGGCGACTCGGGCGGCGGCTGCGAACAATCGACCGGGATTTAAGTTTGCTACGAAAGAAGACAACGTTAGTAACGATCGGCCGCTACATGGACTTTCCCAAGGCACACCCGATCTTTTTAGTGCTGATTGCAAGAAGTGTCTTGAAGATGCTATCTCAAGCCTCCCGGTTTGCTGTGACATGAAGCAAGGTGGAAGATATCTTTTTCCCAGCTGCAATGTTAGGTCCGAGTTGTATCCCTTCTACAACCTTAACGCCACTGTCCCGTCAGCAGCGGTTGCTCCTCCTCCTCCTCCTCCTCCTCAAGATCTGGCAAGCAGACGAGGTGAAACTCCAGATCAAGGATGAAAATATCGTCTCTTCTTTAGCTAAATGATTGAAATATATTCGTTTTTTTAAAGGAGATCCAAATGAAACATATCACACTAGTAATAATATATTAATATTCTATCAAAATTGTGACCGATCGAGATGTAGAACGACTGGGAAAAATCATTAGGTGATCCGTTATTCGTCACAGCTCAGGTGGTGGTCAATTTTAAATTAAAAATAATACTGTATGTCATGTCACCAACAAATATAATATATTTAAAATTTACCAGACTTTTTAAATTTAAATACAAATAAATTTATCTATTGTATTTATCGTTGACACAATTATTCTGCCACAAAAATTATTGATCGAATATTTTCTCAAAAGTCAATAGCTTATTTTTGCCATTATTGTGCGAAAAAGTGAAATTCAAACCAGTCCTGCAAAAAATGAATCATGCAGGGGACCATTTTTCTATTTTTTATTTTTTATTTTTTATATTTTATCAGGACGAGACAAAAGAAAAGCAAGAACGATTGCCATCAGCGTTAGTGCGTCAGCAAGCCTAGTAGTAGCGCTGCTAGCTTATTTGATAAACTATCAGAGAAGAAGGAAAAGAATAAGGAAAGGTAAGTAATTATTCCGGTCTTAATTCCAGCTGATACTGCAATTCTATCATATTAATTGCTAATCATCGTTAAGGGGGCGGAACTAAAATTTTTTTCTTATCCCGAGCTACCTACCGAACGATTGAAAATTTTCAAAAGATG
>JAVXUM010152221.1:0-14286 GCA_035590655.1 Pouteria glomerata
AATAAATTAAAAAATTACTATATATAAGATGTAAACAAATCACATTTATACGTAATTATGCGTGTGACTTAGAGGGTATTTGATATAATAAAAAGTGAGATAAAATGAGATAAATTATGGATTCGTAATGCGTGCAGTGAGATAAATTTTAGTGATTTTTAAAAAAATTTAGAATTTTTCAGAATTTTGGGTGAATCTAAACACCGCTTTAAACTTATTAAATTTAACTAGTTTAAACATATGGGTCAAGATTTGATTTCTTTATTTTTTTAGTCTAATTCATTTAGATGGTTTTAAACAATTTAATATTTTACACAATATTTATCAAATTGAGTCTGAATTGAATTAATAATGTAATGAATTTAAAATTATAGTTCAACTTTAATTTAATTATGTTTTTAGTTTAAATCAAATAAGTTTATGATCAAATCTAACTAGTAAGAGTTTTCAATCACTTGATTTATTTTCCAACCTTGCTAATATCAATTAAAAAACTCATATTTTGGGTGATTTGGAATTACAAAAGTTGAGATAAAATGTAATTTAAATTATTTTTTATTTGAAATTAACAAATTATGAAAAAAATATAAATGAATAGCACTTGTTTGGAAGGAATTTTTTTTTTTTTGAAAAATCAGTTGAGATTTTTTTGGCTATACAAAAATTTTTAGAGATTTGGATAGAACTTTTAGAAATTTGAATGAATTTTATTAGAATTTGTAGAAATTTATTGAGGTTTGTAAATATTATATAGATTTGCAGAGATTTATATATATTTATAATGATTTGTAATAATTTATAAAAAATTTTAGAATTTTTTAGTACTCCAAAAGTTCCCTTTGTGCTTCCTGCGTGCAAGAGTTTAGCTGATTTACATAGAACTTTCATTAATTATTATTATTTTACAACCTAAAAAGTTATCTTATACAAGTATTTAACGATCAGTTTAATAGCACTTTTAGAATTTTAATATTTTTTCTTTACTTACCACACACACACACACACACTGTGTTCCAAATTAATCTAGTTACAAAACAGTGAACACAACAGGAAATTTTAATTTAGAGCTATTTAATTTTGAGACACTTTTAATTTCTTGAAAGTTTTAAAAATATCTCTTTGAACAATTTTCATTTTTTTTTTTTTTAACTTCTAACAGCACCCCTATTCAATTACAACGCAACTGTAAATATTTAAATGAATTTTTTATGATCCCTGTTTGGCTAATAAAAAATTATTAAACTGCACTAAAATTTAATAACTTTTCGCACTTTTGTCAAATTAAATTTTAACACATTTCACTTTTATGTCAAATTAATTATACTTTTATGATACTTTTTATCAAATTTTTTTCTTCCAAACACCCTTAAATATTAAAAAAAAAAAAGGAAAGTTATGGTTGTCCAGGTGTGCTCGAAGTTATGGTTGCCCAGTGTGCATTAATTATATTCGAGTTCACAGATAAAATGGATTGTTTGAAAGAAAAAAATTTAGTAAAAAGTATTATAAAAATATAATTAATTTGACATAAAGGTGATATATATTAAAATTTAATTAAAAAATTTAAAAAGTAATTAAATTTTAATAAATTTTAATGAAATTTAACAGGCAAACATAGCCAAAATAATATACCACTAGAAGAGAGGAACATCATACTTAGCTTTCATGTCATGACTTGGTGATTCGATTTTAGTGCATACTGATAATTGATTTTTGTTTTTTAAATTGAGCAAGTTTTGTCCTCGATAATTTTCTTAATAAAAGAACTCTTCCAGTCGTCTTTTTTATTTTTTTTTTCTTTTTTGATTGGTAAAGAACACTTGCGCTCCTTCCGCTTTATTCTTCCTCTTTTACTTACTCTCTAATATTAAATTTCAATAATCATATTATAAATAATCACATATATTAATATACAAAATTATTCCATGTGTGATAGTTTTTGGATTTTCACTATGATCATCAAAATACATAAGACTGATGTCATTTTTGTTTTTAAAATACTAAAATCATAAAATCCGTGGCCTGAAATTATTTCTCCCACCCGGATGGGGGCAGAATAAGGTTTTTCACTCCAAGGTGCCCCATTCTAGGATTCCTCGTAAACATTAGGGTTTGACAATTAAGATTTCTACGTTTCAACTGCACTAAAAATTAATATTAATGGACACCACGTTAATACAACCAAGCATCAGCCAATAAAACTAAAACACTTTGAAACAAAAAATAAGCATTAGTCCATGGAACCCAAATAATTAAATCCCGTGATACAACTCTCTCCATAGAATACCTCCCCCACGCTGTCACCATCTGTGTGAGTTCCCTAACCCTCTCTATTCCTCCCCCTCCCCGCTTCTCTCATCTCACTCTCTCTCTCTCTCTCTCTCTCTCTCTCCTGAGTCCTCCTCTCGTCCGATTTCAGCCAGACAGTTAGATCTCAGGCCTGTTGATCTGTTTGCTCATTTCTCTCCTCTTGTTCGGGTCTCTGGCCCTACTTGGCTGGTTCTTGGAACAACACACTTGTTCTTTCTGTAATTCCTTTGAAGCAGTACTGTGTTTTTGGAAATCTGATGTTTTTGGTTTACCTTCTGTAGCATAATTAGTTGATTTAGCTATCTGATCTGCCCATGGAGAGCATGTGGTAAATCGCCACAAACCCGACATGGGTATATAGCTATATATATATATATATTAACTGGCTGCTCTCTCTTACCCCTTTCTGCGGAATCTGTTTATATCATGGTAGTCTCTTTGTCGCCGGAATCTGACCGGAGATTCTCATCCAAATATTCAATAAAGTTACAACTTTAGCTGTTGTTCATGGATTCCTTTCATTCATGGCTTTCATCAAAGCTAGTTTTCTTCTTCTTCTTCCGAAAAAAAAAAGGGTCTTTTCTGGTGTCGTCCGAAATGGTTTTAAACCGTAGATCCTTGTTGAATAATCATCATGATGCAAGACCGAGCTAGATTGTGCCTCAATTTCTGAGGTCTGTCCTCACATTTATACTTCTTATTTTCTACACTTTTTTTTTTAGTTTTTTTTTTCTCTCTTTTAATTAAATTATTACTTTTTATGTATTTAAGTGTATGTCTCTCTTCTCCTAATCCTACCTTCCTCTTCCCCTATTTCTCTCTCATGCTTGTAGATGCTGAGAATGGATTGATTGACAGTCGTTGCTTGCTGGTGCAGCACCATCAAGATTCACATGCAAATGCGCGGTGGTGATGCAATCTGTATCTCTCTCTGCGCCAGAGCTTTTGAAGGTGAGAATCTTGATGATGCTGCATCGGCAATAAACGACTACCTATACACACACCATGTATATATATATATGTATATATGAAAGGACTTGCAAGTGCAACTGTGCCATTTTACATTTGAACAAGTGGATTCTATAATATATTTCCTTCGTCAGGTTATTTCTGTCAGGTGGGTGATAAAATATTACTGTATTTTCTATATATCGTTTGTGGGATTACTGCTAAATAACTATTGAAGGACTTTGCAGGAGCTGAAGGGTACTGATCTTGCAGATCTGTGATTATTCTTCTGAACAGCAAGCAAAGAAGTTGATCAGATGGGGATCCCGTAATATATGTGTATGTATATTATATTCTCTGCAGATGAGCTGACGATCATGATGGAATGAGCAATAATTAAGTTAATTAGTACAAAGAGGTAATGAAATTTCCTCCTTTATCTTCATGCTGTTGTTGATTGTTGTTTGGTGAAAGATCCACCAGTGAACTATCACAGATCTTGGAATTTGATTGTCTTTTCAAAGATTAGTGTCTCCCCATTTCCAAGAATTACTAATGCTGGAGAACAAAATCCGTGGAAGAAAGCTAAGCAAAGGGTGAGTAAGAAAAACTCGAGTTCTTTATCTTTTTTGTTGGTGTCTTTGAGATCTGATGATATATATATATATACCCAATATAATTAACTTTTCCTTTGTCATGAACCTTATATAGCATGCTGAAATATTAGATTTTTCCGTATTTGTTTTCTTGTCTCTAGAAAGGATTCAAAATATTTTTGATTTCTTTTTTTTGACATTAATTCTTCCAAGTGGTTTTTGGAACTGATGTGGGAAACTGTCCCTCTAGATGCATTTTCTCTTGGACACATATTAAGCGCACCAAATATTCACATCGTTAATACTAAGTACTTGAAAGATTAAGAAAAATATATATTTTCAATTTTGGTTCATTAATTGTTCATGAAATGGGTGCCTCCAACAAAAAAATTTGTTGCATTGCAACTTAAATGTGACGGTTTAAAATTCTGAAGACAATTTCTATGCGAGTAAAGGTAAGACGTTGTACATATTTGATTTTTTAAAATTCACGATCTAAAAGTATCTTGCACTAAGTAACTTTACTCGTAAAATCAATGTAAAATTGTGTACATGTTTGATTCTTTCCAAACTCGTACATGCAAAAAGATTCTTGCACTGAGTTGCCTTAGTCATGAAAGTGATGATTCAGCCATTTTAATTACCACATGTAGAGAATTGTGCGCCTCCATCGCTGTCCAATTCTTCGTTCCGGTTCTGGGTTTAATCCATGGATACGTGCCGCCGGTTCCGACCTATTCAATTGCTCCATTGCCTCTAAATGACGCAAATAAAAGTAAAAACCATGTTTTGACAATTTTTATTTATTTTTTAATAAAAGAAAGGCAGTAACTCTCATTTTGTTTTAAACATTTTATTTATAATCTTCGCCTATGACGAGGAAAAAAAAAAAAAAAGGTTCGTTGTTTTGATAATGGCTTCCAACTACATATATGAATAGTATGATAGATTCGCACCGATTTTCTCATAAAGAAAGACAGGAAACCTTGTGAGATTATAAATAAAACTTAATTTTCTTTGATAAAGATACATCATCTAAAATTTTGAATAGTAAATTTGTACTTTACTTAAATTTCTCTTTTGTGAGGTAAAAGTTAAAGTTTATTTGGAAATTACTTTGTTGGTGCGTTAGGATATTAGGGGAGAACAAAAATTGTGTAATTGTAAAAAAATTTTCACATATAGTAAATTTTTTTTTTAAGTGCCTGTGATTTTTCTTCGATTTGAGAGTTTTGCATATAAATTTTTGTGTTGTTACTATTTTTTTTCTTAATATTTTGCCAAAAATTGATCTTATGAGGTGAAATTTAGGAGGTCTAAATTCCTAACAAGTGATATTGGAACTTAAGTCTTTTGGTACAGTGGAGTTTTGCTGTGGTAGTGTAAATATGTATAAGTTTAAGGAGTTTTTGTTTAAGAGATTGGGTATTAAGTGGGATCAATGTGATTCTTCTAATCTTTCTTGGGAATTTGCTTAGCGGGTGTTATTCACTTCTGCAGTAAAATTCATCAAGGCAGAAGTGCAAAGAAAAATGTCATGAAATAGGGTTTCAAATTATGTCAGATTTTTAAGGTGGAGAAATTCAACTGGAGAATCAATTTTGACTTGTGGTAAGTACTAGTGAGAGAAATTTTTTTTTCAGTTAAGATTACACAAAGTATTGAAAGACAGGTCAATCCCTGATATCAGCAGTGCTATTAGTGAGAAAGAAAAAATAGTTTTTTCTAAAGTTATTGGTAAACTCTTTTCTGAAAAGAAAAGACTGGTTGGCATAAGTAATATTTCTCCTCACGACTTAGCTCTGGTGGTAGCTAGAAATAGGAAGAAGAAGATTTTCGTAAGAGAGAACATAGTCTGTTGGATGTGTAGACAATTTAAGCATGTTAGCAAAAATTATTCGAGAGGTAAAACGTGTTCGGCAAGTGGCTCTAGGTTAGTTAATGGAGAGACCGACAATGTCACTAACATTGCGTACATCCTCACAACATGCTGCTAATCCCCAAAGTTGCCAAGATAGAGAATGCGTTATTGTTAACGGGTCCACAAGTTTGCATACAGGCATAGGTTTGGCATTAGCGCAGGGTGTATGGTGGACGTTTATGTCGATAGCTTGATGAACTTCTAGGAAAACCAAATATGGTAGTTGCACCATAATTGTTTTGCAAGGTTACTTTCAACACAAGATGAAGTAAAATGCTTGGAATTGATTTATTCTAAGTGAGCATGCTTTTTGTGGTGGAACATGATAATTGAGTTGTGTTTTTTTAGAAAATTCTCCTAAAAATGGAGGTTAGATGTGAGACCAATTAAAATCGCCAAGGTGGAGATTGTTGATATGGTAATTCCTATGAGAGTCCTATATCGGTATTCTAACAAAGGAAGAAAAGTTTTGTGAGATCATAAATAAATATTCATTTTCTTTCGTAAAGATACATTAATCAAAGTTTTGAGTAACGAATTTATACTCTAATTTAATTCATTTTTTGTGAAATGAGAGTTAAAATTTGTTTAGAAAATTGTTTTGTGGGTGTTTGGAGTATTGAGTGAGAAGAGAAATTATGTGATTGTAAAAACTTTTTATATAGTAAATTTTCTTCTTTGAGTATACTTAATTTTTTTTCAATTTTGGAGTTTTTTACATAAATTATTGTGTTATTATTCTCTCTCTATTCTTGTTAATATTTTGATAAAGATAGATCCTAAAGGATGAATTTAAGAGGCTTAAATTCCGAATATATATATACACACACGCGTGTGCAAGTTCTTTTGCAACATCTTAATTTGTTCATTATTAATTTAATTTACTTGATCTGATTTTTCTTTAGACACACTTGCAATTTATCCATCCATTCATGATTGATTAAGAAGTAAACCACCACATTTGGTGTCTAGCTAGCATTCTGTCAGCGACTCATCAATTGTCACCATAGTGCAGAATTGTGCATTGAGATGCTGGGGCACCGTGAATTGCAGTGTCCTTTATGTTTAGCTATTGTCGGCCGGGGTATAGCATATAAAAATGACGATTTTAAGGATGAAAAAAAGTCAACTACAACGTTAAAATTACAACTAACACGTTTATGTACAGTGCACATAATAATCTTGCCGTTTTATAGTTGTTCTAAGATGTTTGACATTAAATTATTTTTACGATAATAATCTTATTCCGTCATTAATGTTAGATATAGTGATGATATCATATATTATCACCTATAATTTTATTATTAAAATCATTAATTTTAATATTTTTTGGCAATATATATATATATATAAGAATTTGTGACAAAAATAATTAAACGACGATATTCACATTCCTATTGTGGTTTTTCCTCATTCTACAATAATGTTAATTTATTAAAGGAAGAAGAAGTAATTCAAACATCATCATCCCAATAATTATTATCATGGCATAATTTATTGTCCAACCGTTATTTTGGTGATGACTTACTATTTGGGAAATTAATTGGCTGGGGCCTTTTGTGATCATTGCTTGAGGCCAAATAATTATTATCATGGTATAAATTTAATGTCTAACCTACTCTGATGAAAGATTGATATTACCTGGGACCTAGTATTTGGAAGATTATTATGTCTCAACTTAGAATACTTGTTTGCGAGTAAATGAGAGGGTAAATTTTATTTGTGTAATTTTTGTCTGTTATATTAGTTTGGAAGAAAGCATATATAATAAATGCATTAGAGATAAGGAGTAACTTCTTATGGGAGTAAATTGTTACTAGTGCGGGTGAGTACGGAATGGGAAAAAATAAAAAAAGTATACTTTTTTTTTTAAAGGTAATAGAATAATTATACTCATCTCTTATTATCCTATAAAATATTCTTTTACCCTTGTGTCTTAAGTAACATTCTAATCTCTTAACATTCTAAACATAATATAATTATTATCACTTAAATATTTACTCTCTCAATTTATACTTGTTACCCCTAACTATTATTAGAGTAATAATTACCTTCGTAATCCAAAATTTTCACCTTATACCAAATGTTCCCTCAAAAGTTTTAACTCACAAGTCTATGACTCATGTCATTTCATATTAACAACACACTCTTTTCTAATGATATTAACCACACACTCTTCTCTATAACTTCTTAATTATGTGCCTGGGAAAAATTTTATTTATATACCCAACATATATTTTTCAATTTTATGTCTGGTACTTGATTTGGACTTAATTCTTTTTCTTGCCTTTTACAATATTAAGGGAATAATCAAGATCAAAATTAATAGCTCCAATTCTCCTCTTTCTATTCTTTCGATAAAGCCATGTTAGTAATAGAAAGGAATGGACAGAAGGCGGGTAGGGGACAGATACGCCTATTTCGTACCCAATCCCAAAACTAAAATTAATTCCTATACCTTACCTAATCTCTACTGAGGATTTATTTTTCCTCCTACCCTCGACCTAAAAGGGGCATAAGAATTCCCGAGAAAAATTGGGTACTTGAAATGAAAAACAAATACAAATTTTTTTCTTTCTCGTTCAAATTTTACAATCTGAGCATTATAATTTCTCTTCTAAATTTGTGAAAAAATTTATAATTAATAATAGACAAAACATATATAAATTATAAAGAAATTTTGCTCCCCTTAAATAATGACTAAACTAACAATATTACAATATAAACTAACTCAAAACAAATATTAAGTAAAACAAAACTCTAAAAAGTCAATATATATATATACGAAGGTATGGATATGGGCAAGTATAGGTCAGAAAATGGGTACGATAAGGCACGGAGTGGGGACAGACTCATATTCGTATCCTACCTGATTCTTAATTTTTGTTTTTTTTAAATATCCTTATACTTTACCCAATCCCCAAAAAATCGCTAAATCTCCTAACCGGTGAGAGTGAGGAATGGATCAAGTATGAATGGATTGGTCGAACTGACCATTCCTAAGTAGGATCTTTGTTCAGAGAGGACTTAAGGTTCCAATTAAAAGAATGTTTTAAAGGGACAGTCTCATTATATAACTTAATTAATTTGATTATTTTTTGGTTATCCCCTTTGCACTAACTCTGGCAGATCGACTTTAAGCTTACCACCTTCCAAATTAATCCGAGTATCACTATTAGAACCAGCCCATGTATCCTCTCCCCTCAAATTTTGAGCCTTTTAATTAAGCGTCAACACTATGAGAAACAGAATTTGAAATATCTGAATTAGCTTGCAGGCAAGTATTCTGGACTTTTCTAACGTTCACATTGAAATTTTATTAAAGCATGTTGATATGAATAACTGATAACCCATGAAAACAGTCTTAGGAGAATGCGAAAATAAAGAGATTGAACATGAGTGAAGCAAAGAAAATTTTTTCACGAACATGGAAAAAAAAAATCGGCTCACGAATTAGATGAAATCATCCACTGCACAAACCAAATTTTTTTTACGAACATGGAAAAAAAATATCAGCTCACGAATTAGATGAAATCATCCACTGCACAAACCTCAATTACAAGGATTTGCCAAATAAGCTATTCCCAAATCATACATGTATTTATATATATACGCTAAAGTGGATCGCCTTAATGAAGAATTTTAACCTGTGTAAAGTGAAGAACAGCCTTCAAACTCCTTCAAAGCATCGGCACAATTTGCTGAAAGAATTAACATTTATAACTAAGTTGAGAGAAATTTTTTCGAAGCTTTAGAATGTATAAGATCTTCTCTCGCAATCTAGAATTCTAGGTAGGATTAAAAATAGATAAATGTACTTAAACGATTGAATTCTAATCTAGCAACGCATGACTTTAATGTCATCATACTGATATCAAAATCGTGATCAGTATTTCCTTTTTAGTTAGAAATAGGCATCTATCGTAGGAAAAGGTTTGCCAATAGATTGGCTTGTGACTTTCAAATATGACATTACACAAACATTCATAGGGGAAAAGAGGCGACCTTACCCAAACAGGGGCAATAATACATTCCATTCCTGGAGAAAAAAATTGCTAGATCATTATTTAATGGTCAAAAGAGAGTTCCATTGATTCGACGGTAATTTTTTGTCCATAATTCCTTATAATGGACAACATTATATGTCAAGTTAGATAACTACATGCTATTCTGAGGGGCTCAATAAAGGATCTTAGCTCATCCATTTTAGGTACGTATAAATTAAGAGAGAACTTTGTGACCAAAGCAAATCGTATCAATGACTCTGACAGTCTAGTCTAGAACGGGAGAATAGCGCACAAGGTTTAGAAGACTTCAATGAGGTCTGCTTCACTGATACATGGGAAATCAGAAAGATGAATATATATCCTCCAGGTTTAATTTGATCAGTGGAAGTTGGCTATCCAGATATCCAAATTTGGAGCTAAATCACCAGTAGATTGATGGGATCCCATCAGAATAAATCTGACAAATAAAAACAAACCAGATAGAAATACAAAGGAAACCAATCAAAGAAGAATCAACAATTGGCGCACCTTAGATCAGCTTTGATAATGTGCGCAACGAACAGCAAAAGAAAGTAGTTTGAAAAAATGTTCAAGCGCTCCATATGCAAGAAGGGCTACTATACGCCGAAAGAAAAATAGTTAAAGAGATTTTGCCACCATACCCGACAAAACATAAACTTATTCTCAGAGTTGTTTGATCGTTGGTTCGATGGAATGTAATGCAAGCTGTATGATCTCAATCTATATACGCGTGAATAACAATTATGAACTCTTGACATCAAACGGGAAAACAGACAGATTTGAATAAGTTTAGGTCAAGTTAAAATTAATGGGATGTGATTAATTAAACAAATTTAATAATAAGTTAATATTGAACGGGTTAAACATAACTTATATCAAATCTTTGAATCGATCCCATTACAACCCGTTTAATAGTAATTGGTCAAAGCATTACGTACTTTTAAGGAATATATGCTTATTAGAATTTTTTTTTTTTTTTTTAGAATTAATATTAAAGTATATATTGCAAACCTTTTTCTTCCTTTTTTATTATTATTTTTTAAATTTAAAAATTTTAAAAAAAAATGAAAATTAGACAACGTAGAACAACTTTCACCAAGTTTCAATGAATTTTCTGTAATACGTATATATAGTTAGGTAAACTTTCTGTAACTTAAAATATTGTATAAATAATGACAATTTATATGAAGAACATATACATTCATGTATAGTTAGGTAAACTTTTTGTGACCCACGGATTCTTCTCGGACTCATCTTGGCCACTTTGTTGCCAAACTGAATCAGCTCTTGATTCCAAAGTCTCTGGCAAAGTCATTGAGGAATCTCCAAACCTCCTCGTATCCAGGAATCTCAGCTCTTCTGGCGACATCCTCTCCAGCTCCGCCACCTGGTCCAGCATCCTCGGGTGTTTTTTTTCTTTTTTTGTTAGCGAGGAAATCACCCCGAAGGCCTTAGGCCGTCTAACCAAGCTACAGACCCCGGGTGTTCGACCTCACCGTTGAACTTATATGGTATGTATATATATAATTAACATATAGACACTGGCAACAAAATCAAGCAAAAGAAATTTGCTTTTGTCACATAAAGATATATATATATATACCACATATATATGTATACTAGGAAAAAGCCTAGGGCGCATAAAACTTATGGTACAACTATAACGATGAGGATCCTCTTATTAAAGGTGCTAGCTTCCTTGTTTAGCTCAATTAATCATATCTAATTTCAACGTATCCTCCTAATTACAATATAACAATGCCACACTAGTATGGTCTGTTTGAATTTGATTATTTTATCAAATTTAAAAACGTATTTAGACTTGATTAGTCAATGAGATTCAAGGGAGAGGATCTCAAACTTGAACCAAGTCTAAAATTAAACAAATTGCAAACTATGATTAAGCTTAACTTGGTTTCATAATTTGTGGATTTTAAATGAGCTTTTAAGGGATCTGAACATGAGCCGACTTTGAGGTAGCTACTTGATTTGTCTTACATACCGACATGCTACTTTCATTCTTCTTTCTATTTTTGACTGTGTGAGATACAGCTGAATATTGCTGAATATGTTTATATATACACCTAATTTTTTGAATAGAAGACTCAAATTTGATGATCCTTCGGGCACAATTAATATGGCCCTAATCGTGTCGAGGTGACATGCATCAACAAACCTTGATTGCTGAATGCTGACATGGGGATGAAAGTGGTGATATAAAAAGAATGATAATGCAAAAGACACACAGAAGAATCAGCCCATATTTTTTTCTTCCTTGTTAATATATATATATATTTATATACATATACTTATATATAGTATCCTGAGACTAAGGCCAAAGACCACCTTAATATTGCCACATCACACACATTTTAGAGGATACATACATGGGCATGCATCTACCTTCTTCACATCATGTTCATTTAATTGTTTCAATATGCATGTCATGAGAGGTTTAGTGGTATTTCAACGGTCAAAGGTTTTTGCTGTCCGTGGATATTGAACAGATGATCAAAAATATTGACATTGTTTGAAAAGCTAATTATAGTTTCTTACTTTGTTAAAAAGAAATTAATTCTAGTTACATTCTGACAAACATTCATAATCACATGCACAGTAATGTGGACTATTGAAGTGAGCATATATCTCACACGTGTGTGTGTGCGCATATATATAGAGTGTAGTATACCCGCATGTGAGACTCGGTCCTTTTCCATCATATGATTTCAAGCATCCTCCACTGACTACTTATGCAAAATGCTTGTCAAATTGATGCCCTAGTTTTTCCAGTTTATCATGTAATGAGAAAATTTAAAGATTTGCTAATTATATGTATATATATTATTCTCTCATGCATCCCTAATCATGACTAATGTCATATGTCAAGGTGACAATGTGTCCCTTGTGCATATTTAATTACCCAGGTGGAGAGATATGCGCCGAGGTGTCCCTTGAGCATATTTTTACTTCTGCAACACATTAAAGTTGTTAATTTTTTTTTTCCCAATTTTCAGCCTTTTCTCTATCTCTCTATCTCTCCGTCCTGCTCCTCCTCTTCCTCGTCTTCTTCTTCTTCTTCTTCTCTCTAATCTGCAATTTCCAGCAATGAGTTGCACATCTCAGAAGCCCAAATTAGCCTTCCCCTCATTCACTTCCTTTCTCCTACCATAAACCTCCTCCTCATGCCCATAAACCTCTCTCCCATAACCACTCACATACCCCCAAGAAGCCCATGACACTCCTTTGGTCTTCCACAGAAAGAAACCCAGAACTTTTACATGTTCAATACTCATCCTTGCTGCAACACAGTATTCATTTGTATTATCCTCTTGTTGTCTGCTCTAGATAAGATGAAGTAATGGCCAGCCGTCAACTACCATCTAGATTAGTTCATGATAAGGTGATCATGAAGCCCCAAATTGATCACAAGAAAGGGGAGGTGTTCGGGGGAAGGAAGTAAAGAACCGCATGCCAAAGGAGTACTGTAGGCATTCTTCTTCTGCACCAAGCCGATTTGGAAACTACCACCCCATGGTCTCATTTGGGTGTCCTACTTCCACTACTACTACCACTAGCAGCCACTTTAGATACCCTTGAGATTCTACTTCTTATGTGAGTAAAGGGGGCAATCAAGTTAAATTCAGTCCTTATTTGTAAGATTGAACGTGTAATTTTTATTTTATTTTGTTTTATTTATTTATTTTTTGTTAAATAATCATTTATCAATTTTTTTTTCTATTTCTTCCCTATTTATTATAAGGCCATAAAATTATACAATCATAAATATATTAATAAATAAATAGATAATATTAAATCAAACTTCATTTTTTACTTTTCGTATTCTACAAAATATACTTATATTTGATAGGAGAAATGGAGCACGCAGGCTAAATTTAAAGTATTGATATCATTTAACAAAACAAAATGCATTTAGTATTTTTTTTTAAATTATACAAATTTATATTGTAAAAATTCATTAATAAATATAATGCAAATAGTATAGTAATATATGAAATTGTAGCATGGGCTTATTATTAATTAAAATAATGAATTAAAATTGAAAACAGAATTGTGCTTGTGTTTAATGTTAAAGTTTAATAGTCCCTCCCCATTTCTAGCATGATCCCATGCACCATCTTCTTTATTTTAAACGACCGTACATATCCCATTTCCAGACCACACCACCTTTTTTAGTCATACTCGGACCACCCAAATTAGCGTGTGTGGCCAATATCTCAACAGAGCGAATGTAACTTTCTCTCCTTCTTGTACCCATTTGACAATAGTTTTATCCATCGCTATCTTCATTTTAAAGATTGAAAATTTTTCTCATACTCAGTCATCGTTAAGTCACAGATTTTCTTTTTTCGTCTCTATTTATTTATCAAATATAATAATTATAAATTATATATTATGTATATAAAATAAATATTAAAAATTATTATAAATATTATATATATATATATTATATAAAAATCCACGT
>JAVXUM010152300.1:0-14267 GCA_035590655.1 Pouteria glomerata
CTCTGCCTCAGGTTCTCACTTAACACACTTCACACTCCCTCTTTGTTTCTTATTTATAAGCTAGAGTGTTGGATGGCGCACTTGGTAGCATAAAAATATTAAAAATTTTTAAAATTTTTTAACCCATTTTACACTTATCGCATTTTATAAAATTTATATAATAAATTTTACAAATCTTAATAATATTTTATAAATTCTAATAACTTTTTTTTTATAAATTTTAAAAATTTATTAATCACTTTCGATAAATTTTGAAATAAAACCATTATAAGAGGATAAAAAAATCATTTAAACAGTTTCTCTTTTTAAAAAATTAATATAAAAATTGAAATATTTCACTATTTATTTTTAAAAAATGTAATTTGATAATTGTGCATCAAATACTAAAAAATTTTTTTAAATTATATTTATTATTATTATTAATATTTTTTTTTCCCTTAGGCTGCGTTTGTTTTTGGTACCGAGGTGGGATTGGAGCTGATGTCCGTGGACCCCACTGTCGGTGGTGTTTGGCTGACAATCCGGCAATGCCGGACAAGGCCTTCCACGGATTAGCAATCTGACTTTTTGTCGGACAAATTATCCCACGACAAATTATCCCACAGGGGTTGTGGGATAATTAATCCCCCACCTCTGGATTCGGTTCCCGTCAAGATCTAAAAATTTAAAATTATTTTCTTTCACATCTTTTATCCCACTTTATATTTCACTGATCAAACACCAAAAAAATAATTTCACATAAAAAATTAATTTCATCTTTTATTCAATCTCACGTATTATTTCCATAAACCTTACAATATTATTTATATCCCATCGTTTAACCTCCCAAAACAAACGCAGCATTAATATACTAATAACTGTTTGTCCGGTAATCTAAGTCGATGGAATTTTCTATGAAACTTCCCTGAAGTCTACTTTGACGTGCGTCAACCACGAGTCTTCGCACCAAAGTAGCTATCAAACAATTACTGATGTGGCTGCTTTTGTAGGAAGCGGGGGCTAACACCGTGAATGGCTTTTTCTTTGGTTCAAACCGAGCGTAAGTTTTATTTTATTTTATTTTTTCTTCGGTTTGGTTTAAACCGGCTAATAAAACGTTTGAAAAAACAAAAAAAAGGTCAATTTTTTTAGTTCGGTTATTTTATTTTTAAAAAAAATTATTTTTTTATAATTATCATTTTAATTTTTTATTAATTTAACATTTCTGTCATCCAATGCTTAAAATAAGTTTAAAATGTAAGATATTAATTTTAATCATTTTCAAAAAGGTAAAAAAATTATAACAGGTAACCGAATCATCAAATTTTTTTTTTTTCAAGCACAGCCCCCAGTGTTAATGAACTTAACACTTTTGTTTTCTAGTTGTAAGAACGTAATTTAAATAATAAAAGTATTCTTGAATTATTGGATAATATATTAATTATAATGAATATTAAATATTTTAAAATATAATTTTTTAATATAAATAAAAGTACTATAATAAAAATTTAGTTATTAATATAATTTTAAAATGTTTTTAAATAAATATTTTTAAAATATTTAAAAATATAATTTATTAATATAATTTAAAATATTATAATAAAAATTCAACTATTGTAAAAAATAAAATATCTACATATGTCTCATTGAACTAATATAAAAAAATATTTTTTGTTATAAAAAATTAAATTGTAATGACAAATTATTATTTTTTTAAATATTTTAACAAATAACAAACATTATTATTTGAATTTATCACAAAAAAAATATTTTTTATATGGGTTTAATAAGACATATATGGATACTATTATTTTTACAATAGTTGAATTTTTATTATAATATTTTATGTTTAAAAAAAAAGTTGGTAGTTCTTACTATTGTTTGCCTTTTTTTTAAATGATTAAATTTATTATTTTATATTTTAATTTTGTTTTAAACATTAAATAACAAAAATATCAAATTAATAAAAAGTTAAAAAAATAACTACTAAAAGATTAACTTTTTTTTTAATTAATTAATAGCCTAACTTCCAAAAAAAAAAAAATTAATTTTTTTTTTCCAAACTCAACCTTATTTGCCGATTCAAACCGAACTTCGACAGGCATCGAAGGTGTCAGCAGCCATGGCCAAGCAGACTGCTAGAGATGCTGCAGCAACGTAGATGCCTATCCATGGCATCGGTGACTTGAGTTTCGGAGAATCGTCTTCATTCCTGTTGCTGTTATAGGTGGGGGGAAACATTTTCTTCTTATTCGCTTTACGTTGATTCGTGTATGGTAAAGGGTCCAAGTTTAATTTGCCATAATAAATGCTCACTTGAGTGTATATGTCTGTGATCAATCTGAACCTTTCCTCCTACTACAGTATGCAATTTGTCCTGCTTGCAAAAATATCTCTCTGAAAGAGGTGAAGTTTCTGAACTACGCATGTTAATAAATCAGCAAACACTTCACCAGAAGGGAATTTTAAACGAGGGGAGGCTGGCATTGGTTTCCGAACTTATTTCTCAACATTGAGGCTGGGAACCGATCGGTTAAATTTAGGTGATTTATAATAAAAATAAATTTAAAAATTTTTTAAATTCTAGCATAAAAGTTTGTAATTTACTTTTGTTCTGACTAGTCAATTTTGATCGAACGCCTAACAGCTCCAAACTTGAACTCGTGGCGTTGTTCGCAACATTCATGTCATGTCGACATCACGTCTTACCCCCCTAGGTTGGAGGAATTTTTCTATGAAAACTTTTTGAAAATCAATTTTGCCATGCGTCAACTACTAGTCTCCGCACTAAAGTAGCAATCACGCACGAAGGTGGGTTTTAAGTGATAAAAAATGAGATAAATGATGTGTTTAGAGTTTCAAAAAAAATCAATAGAAGTGATTGATGTGATATAAAATTGATATGTGATCAAATATGATTAAAATATTTAAAAATTTTTTGAAATCTTTTTATTTTTTTAAGTTTTTTTGGATGCTCCACACGCACTCAAAATAAGATAAGTTATGAATTCATAATTTATGTAGTGAAATAAAAATAAATAAATTTAAAAAACAAATTAAATATTTTTTTATTTATCGGCAAACCAAACGCTACCAAAATATGATTGATGTACTTACCCAAAAAAAAAAAAAAGAGGTTGTGATTGATGACGCTGCTGCCCAGGAAACGGGGGTTAACACCGCGAATGATTTTCGCCACGCGTTTCTTTTTTTTTTTTTTTTTTTTTTCTTTCTTTCTAGCTAAACATATCTGTTTACTTCACCAATTACATATTCAAGAATATAAAATTTTTTTGCTGGAGGACATATAATCAGGATGAAACTAGGATTTCATAGTCGGAGGCCCAAATATTTTTAGCATATTTAACGACTGTACAGCTATAAAACGTTTTCTCAATATGAGAACAACTAAAAACGAAAAGGTAAAAAGCAAAAAAAAGTAAAAAAGATGAGAAACTTTTTTTCCGAGATTTTCTCTCACCACAAAATTTTTTCTAGTGCTAAGGTTATCGAAGAGAAATAGAATTAAAATTTTTTTTCCAAATGCTACAATTACTGGAGATAAATTTTTTGTAGAGAGTTAGGAAAGGAATAATAAAATATAGAATGTGAAAATGATAAAGAGATGTAGTGAAAGGAAAATTAAAAAAAAAAATAACAACAGATGGCATAGGAAAAAGATATCTCAACATGAAGAGATATATATTTTTAAATTTGTATTAAAAAAGATAAAAATTAAATTTTGTGCTTTATTATTTTCTTGAATGTGGAGCTAAAATTTTTCATTTATCAAAAGGCTATTATGTAGAGGTAAGAATTTTCATTTATGATAGGGACCACTATTAATATAATACTTATTTTTTTATTAAATCTAGCACACATATATATAAGTAAAATATCATAATTAGTAGCCATAACTGAACTCCCTCGCTGCATGTAATCATATAGCAAAGCGAAATATCAAGTTCACTTCTTGTAAATATTCCAGTAAATTTCACAATCTGGGACAGTGATATTGGATGCTAAAGGCAACGTTGCTTAGCATAATTTAGAGAGAGAGAGTGGGGATCAAGTTCACTTTTTGTAAATATTCCTGTAAATTTCACAGTCTGGGACAGTGATATTGGATGCTTAAAGGCAACGTTGCGTAAGCATAATTTAGAGAGAGAGAAAGGGGGGGCAAATATATTGGCATATAAGTGCATACATACATGTGTTCCATCTCCTCAATATATAGTGCATTGACTCAGAAAGAATACAGCAAGAGAGAGAAAAGAGAGAGATCATGACTCTCTCTCTCTCTCTATATATATATTTCAAATTGAATATATGCATGATAGCTCTCTTGAGACTCTGAATAAATTCCTTATTCAAAAGGAATATGTGATGTCATAAGGGAGAAGTCATTAGTAGCTGAGCCAAAAACTGAACTTTTTTGCACTTATAAGTTCCTCCCCGGCGTTTGTCCAAAACCAAAAAAAAGTTTCCTCACTGGCTGTGAGTAAATCCAGTATTATATTTTTTTATTTTAATGTTGTTGTATATATAGCTGCCAAATGTGCTTATATGTTGAAACAGCCGGTGCAGAGTCAGTAAAAATCGACAAAGAATGTTTGTATAGTAACTTACTTTCCTTTAGCAAGCTTGACAGTCGAATCATCTTTTTGACCATTTCAAAGTGGTCTATTTTCATTTTTTTCCTGATTTTTTTGTTCGGGTTGATCCCAAGGCAGCCTTGACTCTTTCATTGTTTTTAACACCCCCATCAAATTCGAGGGTTGCCGGCTCATTTTTTATCTCTCTCTCTCTCTCTCTCTCTCTCTCTCTCTCTATCTCGCTCTTGATAAGATCTGACCCCTGAATGCGACTGATGAAGACATGAACTGTATACATCAAGCATCACATGCATGCTTTCATATATTATATAAAATATGTATATAAGTAAACATGGACGGACCAGACAAAGTCTAGTGCGATATTTATTTTTATTTAAAAATTAGACCAAAATTCAACTAATTTCATTATTTTTCTTATAAATTATATATATATATTTTATATTTTGCCTTTATTGTGTTTTTATTTCATCTCTTATTTATTTTAAAAATATGAATTTATTTCTATGAATTGTAAATTTTAGGTTTACTTCTGTAAGCAAATAATATTTACAAAGTAATAATGCTTTTTGATTTTATTAAAATAGAATACTTGTACCACCTTCGTTCAAAAGTATAGATTTTGGATGATAAAAACAAAATGTTATATTAATAATATAATTTGACTATATATAATTACATCTCTCTGTGAATTATTATTGTTTGCACAGTTGTACCACTCTTCAAGAAATAAGACGTAGATTGACTCTTTCCCATTCCGTTGGCATTTTTGTTATTGTAACACAAAAAATTATATAAAATATTTTAAAGGAATAAATTAAATAATTAAGTGATAAAATGATAATTAGGGAAAGAGTAATCGTTTACAAAGAAAATGAAATAAAAAAAATTTATTTTTTATTTAATTATATTAGTTAGATAATAAAATAACATAAAATTTATTTTTAACTAAATATGGGAACAGTGGGGACATTATTCTATATATGCTATTCCTTTTTTTTTTTTTTTTTAAAGTGTATTCTATTACTATTTTTTTTTTTTCCAAGCTGAAAATTATATTGATGGGAAGTCAAAGCAGCCAGTCATTTTCAGTAATCTCAGCCAATTCATGGGAGAGAAAAATAAGAGAGTGCCCACTAGGGATATTGCCCTTCATGCAAAAAGAAGGTATTACTACTCTTATAGTTCAATTTTTACTATAATTTCACTGTATTTCATCATCCGGTATCAAATTAAGCCCAAAAGAAAAATTCAGAACAATTGCGAGTTGCTACTGCCAGTTTAGGCCATCCACTTAGACGAACGTCACTTCAGATAACACGATTGACCTGCTTATGCGGCTCCTACAATAAGTAATGCTTAATTGGGTACAACAAGTCCGATGCCATGTGATAGCATGTTAACCAAACTGCTACTCATTAGAGAGGGAACCAGGTGGCCTTGGCCTTTGGGAGAGATACGCCCAAGATAGTCCTTTAAAACTAATAATTCCTCTAGTAAGTCAGTTAAAAAATAATTTTCGTGAGTAAATCACGTGCTGAAATCATTATATAATAGTTAATTAAAGAGTGAATTGATATATATATATATATATAAAAGCTAAGGCTGATAGTGATTAAATTTACTGAAATAGTCAATCGGAATAGCATATTCATGCATAATAAAGTCATTATTTGTATTAGCAAATTGAAGAAAAAATTGATAAAAAAATATAAGACTGAAATAAATAGAGTTTGCTAGAATCATCAATCTGAATAGGTTAGTATATTCATTGTGAAATCATCATTTACAACTAAAAATTTAAGAAATAGATAAACTCTTGCTCGACAAAGATAAGATAGTCTATGACTTGATTTAAATATATTATTCACATTGAGCACTTTAATTTAAAAATGTTGTAACAAAAGATGACTTCTAATAAATAATTTCATTTTGAATACATTATTCATGACTTTAGCACATGGCCTGCTCACGTAAATTATTTTTTTTATTGACTTATTTTGAGGAATTGTTGGTTTTAGATGGTAGTTTAAATCCCTCCCTTTTTGGACAAATCAAAATTTCTACCTTATTGAAATGATGATTTCGGCATTAAATAAAGTAAAATTCCATATAAATTCGAATACATTTAGTAATAATATATATAAAGATTAACTAGTACATATATATACAGATTAACTTGTAAGGATATAGAGAGATTTATATGTATATAGAGTTAGGGAAGGGGAGGAGCAGTGAGAGAGACAGATAGAGGGACAAATTGAGAGGAGACTAGAACAAATGTGCATTATTACAGATAATATGGTTACTGAATTGTTTCGAGCTCAATTACATAAATGTAAAGGCAAGTGAGAAGACGGAAAAAAAAAATATATTTTTTCCAAACCCTTCATAGTATACTAGTGAGTAGTGAAAAAGAACAGCAATTCAGTTTTTATATATCTTAAATAGGAGCACTCCAGTTTGGTTAGGAGAGACCTGATGAACCTCAAATCGAGAAAAGGGTTTTTTATTCACATTAATGTACCAAAGTTCTAGTAGAATCCAGTACTAGATTTTTGAGTCCCATCTCCTTCATATGACTGGCTCAACTCTCTTGTCTGTTGCCATCCAGCTTAAGCCCAAAGTGGATGTGTGGGAAATGTGCCCACTGCAAAACAACAATCGTCTTGACATACAGTACTAATAGCTACTATTTTATCCCTACCCTATGTATTGTATATATCACAGGCAATAAAATTAAAAAAATAAATTAAGTGTAGCTTTTCCTTTCTTTTTATCATAGATGATGAAAGAAGAAATGCATGTGATATTAATTTGTTTTTGGGTGATAGTGTTGGGGCTACTCTTAAAAAATAAAGTACCATTTGGTATATTTATTTTAAATTTATTTTTTATTTTATAATTTAAAAAATAAAAAAAAAATAGTTAAAAACGTATCATACTACTTATATTTTAAAAATTAATTTTAAAAAATAAAAATAAATTTACACATAAAATATAAAATGTTAGAAAATTATTTTGAACGTTTTTAACTTAAAATAAAAAAAAAATTTAAAATACAAAAAATAAAAACTGTCAAATTAAATGAATTTTTTTATTTTTTTATTATGAAATTTTTAAAATATAAAACATATTAAAAGAAAAAATAAAAAGTAAAAATATATCTACAAAATACCACCTAATTTTCAGGTTGGTGATATGACAAATTTGGAGAAGTGTATGTAAAGTTTATGTAAGAACCCGATCGACAACAAACTCGAAATATAAAAGTAAAGCCTATGTGGGTGGTAAAACCACATCTTAAGATGTAAATCTTGGGTTCATGAACGACGAATTTAGCAAATGCAGGTAAATCCTATGTGAAATTGCACCACAAAACCGACCACCTGAGCGGCCTTGAGGGAAAAAATTATGCAGAATTTCAAACCCAAAACCTCCTCGATATTACAATTAAAGAGTTCGTCTTCCAAACCACAACCTTCCCGTATAGTTGATAATTTATTTACTTTTACTTCAGTTAGGAAAACATGTGAGAGTGTGCAGAAACATATTTCAATCAAACTGAAAGACAAAAGATGTTGATGTGCAACAAACCATTTAATTGCAGAGAGGAAACTAGCTAGAGGATGTTTAGAGAGCGAAAGAGAGATAGAGGGGGGGTTTACAGCCAAAGAAGTGCCGTTTGTACACTTGAGAGAGAGAACGTGGAGGAAAATATTAGGCAACGAATGCTTGATTAGGTAAGATTTCCTATCCACTTGAGATAACACACTTGAACCCGGGATCTACTTCAATTTTATAAGGTGACACGTACTCTTGGTAAGATCCTACTCTAAAATTTATTTATTTATTTTTTTGCCTCATAATCATATTTCAAGATATTTCCACAGGCAACAATCAGTTAACGGTATTAGATCTACACCTACACCACCACCACACCAGCAAGTGTATCCAATATCTTTTATGCCATTTAGTCAAGATCATACTTCAATAGTTCAGGTGACTTTTGATTTATATTTTTATTTTTATTTTATGTGTTTTATTCTTTAAAAATCTCTAAACAAGAAAAATAAAAAAGATATTTTGTTTTATATTTTCTGTTTTCTATATTTTAAAATTTTTTTTATTTTAAGTTAAAAACACTTAAAATATTTATTTTTTTTAAAGATTATTTTGTACTTCACATATAAGCTAATTTTCTACTTTTAAAATAAAATTTAAAAATACAAATAAGTAATTACGTTTTAAATGATTTTCTTTATTTTTAAAAATATAAAATAAAAAATAGAATTAAAATAGGTACACTAAATAACTCCTTAGATTCCCTAAATAGACTGGAACTTATGAACGAAGGTAGTTGAAGGGCTTACATACATATGTGTATATGTATATTATTACAGCCAAAAATCAATTAAGAAGTTCTCCATTAAAACCTACAAAAGAGCTAAACATTTGACTTTGAGGGACACGAACATTGACCTATTTTTTTATCCAGGATAATGCGAAGGCATGGACAAAACTAAGATAGGGAACTGAATAATTCAGAAAGGGTTAAACTAGAGTAACATGAATTGTTATTGGTTTGGGTAATGTTTAGTTTATTGGTTGCTGCGGTCTGCGTTCTGCAAGAGACAGGCAGACCAAAAGCCAGTTATCCATTATCATGATATTTTGAAAATATTAAAAATAAATAAATAAATATATCCCAGAGCATTAGGCTTTCCAATAACTGGATTGACCGTTTTCCAAGTGTTATTATCAGTAAGTTAGCTTCATTTATTCAAAGGCCTCCATCCATTAAAATCTATCAAAACATTGTAATATGAAAACAGTTGCCAAACTATCATTTTAAAAGATAATAAATTCATATAAATACACTTACTACAAACTTATTGTTTTTGCCTCATTTTAATTGGACTTTCTAGGAGAATCGCATTTTCCTTGTCATATTTACCGTAGTTTATATATTTTGTTACTTCATAGTTGCCTTGATCTACCACATCTTGGTTAAATCCACAATTACCAAAAAAATACTTTCTTATAATTTGTATAAGGGGTAAGAATTGAAGTTTTATGAAGATTTAAGGAGATTTTTAGGTGTTTTGTGAAACTCGAAACTGTGTTGTCTTTGAGCTACAATCTACCTGATCCGTTGAAGATTTTTGTTTTTTTATCTGTTTGAGTATAGTTTTTCTAACCCAATGACTCTTTCTAAGAATCAAATATTAATTTTTTTTTTCTGTTTCAATGTATTCTTATGTTTATTCTCACTAAGTCTCCAAGCTACAATCTCATTAGCATCTCTGCTAATTATTGTCAGTCACATTGGTGCTGATTATTACAAGATGTGTCTCATTAATTATTGTACTCATCAAACAGTGGTTGCACGAACTTGGAACAGTTTATGGTAGGAGCGACTGCCAGTAACTTCTTACAATGTCTCATTGTTGTTGTCCTATTATGATCGGATAATCTTACACTGCATGTAAACAAAAGCTGGAGGATAATGCAATTCTTAGTGTACTCACTATATTTTTGACAAAAATATATTTGAGGATTCATTTTTCATAGATTTACATTGGGGTTGGGTTATGCTTATATTTATCGATTTGGTGTTTATTCATTTAAAAAAAAAAAATATTATTTTAATATAACTTTGTTTAGTTTATTCTCTCTCCCTATATATGCAAGAATAGAACATCTTATTAAACAAAAACCAACACAAGCTAAATAACTTTGTTTAGTTTTAGATATTAATTTTAACATAAATTTGAGTGATTTAATATGATGCACTTTGATAGATTTGAAAATTTTTATAAAAGTGATTATACAAGATTGTGTATGTATTTATGAATTTGCAATTAAAGATTTGATACTAATTATTTAAGAAAAAATATTTAAATATGACTTTATTAATTTAGTTAGGGATTTCATTATCAATTTGAGCAGTGTAATATAATGAATTTGAAATCTCACAAAAAAAAAAAAAAAAAACATTATTTCAAATAGTTTAAAGTAATTGTTCTAATCATTTTGGAAAGTTATGATGTTGCTACTTTGAGCGAAGCTGTTGCAGTTATTATCAAAAAAGGTTTCACATATTATTATGTAAATTTACCCTTTCTCTTATTTTTTAAAAAAAGTTTAATTTCAAATTTAAAATCGTTAATTATTTAGTTTTAGTAATATTTATTAGGATATATGTTATTGAGATATATGTTATTACATAAATTAGTTTTATCACTTATATTTTAATAAAATTTAATTTTAAATTTATTCTGGTAAAATCTATAGCTACCAAGAGGTACTTGTAATGTATTGATAATAGATCCATCTTTCCATTCACTTATGGATAGGTTTGCCTAAAAGCACTAAAAAGTTGTTATAAAACCACTAAAAGTTGTTCTCTATCTACATCTATTTGATGAGTAATATTTGTATTTCGGGGTGGAAAGACGTAGGAGACCGTCCTTTACACGACAAGATGGACGCCCTAACACAACAAGGCAGAAGTCCTATTTGAAATTGACAAATTTTCCTTATTTACCAAGCATCTTTATTCTCTTGATTAGAGAAGTTAAGGGTATTTTACTTTGAGAATCTTAGAAGAGATAAATTATATTAAGTGTTTGGATCTCCAACAAACATAAACTAATTTTAATTTTTATCAACTTTTTTTAACTTTCTTCAACTAAACTTTGCTAGATATCACTTTTACACCAACTATTTTATTTTATTTTATTTTATTTTTGCAAACCATATACCGCCTAAAAAGTTTTAGCATTTAAAAAGTATCTCTCACCCTATAAGTTGTCACAGTTTTTTTTTTTTTTTTTTTTCTGAAGTATAAAAGGGAGTAATTAATTTCTAGCTTCATCATGAAGGAAATCTGTTAGAAGAGGGCTAATTAATGAATAAAAATTGCAGTGGGTTTTGTGGAGATGGAACAAATAGTTCTATCTTCTTTCAGAGTTTTTTTTTTTTCCTTTTAAATCATAGTTGCTGTTTTTTTGCTTTATTGTATCGATTGTCAATCTTTTATTAAAAGATTGACCATGCATCCTGTGAATGTAACCCTAAAGTGCAAACCGCACAGCATCCTCTTTAATTTTCTGTAAAATAATATCGTAATACAACTTTGTTGGGTTTTTATTGAACTTAAGATTAAAGACAACCTTATAATTCACAATACATATATATATAAGGCCTGTAAAGTTGGAATAATCATAGTATAATTTTGCGTACTAAAGAAAGATATTTTCATGTCTGCCTAAAAAAATCCGTGATATGCCCACCAATGTTTTGTTGTAAAGGAGTTGAGTCCCTGATTTGCTCTCTGGCTATAGTGATTTAACTAGAGATTAGTTAATTCGTGTTCTTGCCTTTGGGTCTTGAGGCTATTAAATAATATGTTTTGTCCCATATTTATCTTATAAAATATAAAAGAAATTAAATAAAAACACTTTTGGAGTACCCTTACCGTAGTGCTTGGACATGTTTTTTAGAATTATTTTCAATTTTCAATTAATTTTAGATATATATATATATATTATGAAGTGATAAAGTGCATCAGTGGGTCTACTAGAATTATGAATTGGGGGTTTTTGAAAATGAAGTTGTATTTTTAATTTTAAATTCCTAAAAAAGTTTATCTACCGGGCAACATCAAAATGCCAATCCATTAGATAAACTCTTATAAGAATTCAAATGCTGCAATTTCAATCACTAAAATTGAATTTTTATTTTAGAATTCTTTCATCCTAAAATTATGTTATCTATGGCACTTCTATATATAATTACTCACATTCTTTGCTGCGGTGCTAAAAGCTTCCCGGTGACTAATGTCTGGATTACTGGCTTTTATCCTTTGAATCTCCTCTCTGTAAAAGCATATATATATATATATAGCAGTTATGAAACAGAATTTCACTATAAGCACGAACCCGGGAGAGATTTGCGACCAAAATCGAATGGAATCTCAAGAAGTATCTTACTTAATGAATCGGTTATAAGCAGAGGGAACGCGTTGTCTCTTCTCCGGGGCTGCATGATTCCAGGCATTAGGGATGATTTACGAATTATTCAAAATAAATCAGAAAAGAAATATATAAACTAAATATGAAAATGCCATATGATTCTAATAACCCTCTTTAGACCATCTTTTTTGTATCGCACTTTTGAGATATAACTCAAACATTGGTGTGTGTGGTCATCAAGTTGCTCATCTTCGTTAATGTAGCTCGAAGCTGATTAATCAGAAAAATATAATAGATAGATTGCGAGTCTTCTGTTTAGTAGTATAATGGAAAACAATCAATGAGCCCTATTGGTTTTCAAAACTTAAATAGAAAATCTTAAAACAAAAAAAATGCAAAATTAGGAAACAGAATAAAAAAAATAAAAAAGAAAAATAGCTACCAAGCTGAGAAAATTTCTAGTTTCAACACTAAACTAAATATGTTCTCTATAAATGGTAAATGTAGAATTCAAGACTGAAATAATAGAATTAGTATTGTCAAATTCATTAGTCATGATTATATAGTCGTGATAACAGGTTCGTCTAAAATATATATATATATATATCTAAAATAGACGTCATAATACCAGATGAATATCGTAGTTGAGTTTGACAACCAAATCAATATTTGCTCAATTTTTTTATAAAATTGATTGTTTCTAAAAATTCTAGTGCAATCTAGGTTGCATCTATTTTAAACAATACTATATTATTGTAGTAAGTTAGTATTCTTACGGGGAGAAATTGTTCTATACAACCAGAAAATATATATCACATGTTGAAAAAGTTTGGACCATGGTATCCTATGACTTATTACATTACTAGGGTATATGTGTTCCAGGAGCATGGGATAATGATGAAATTTGAAATCACTAAAAAATTTAAAAAAATTAAAATTTTTATAAAAAAAATAATATATGATGAAATTTAATTAAAAAAATTAAAAATTCTTAAAACTTTTTAAAAAAATTTAGTACTTTAAACGGAGAGCTAATATTGATTACTTTCCACTGTGGGAGAAGTCATATTGAAGTTTTCAAATGTTGAAAGGACTAGACATAATCAAATTTCAGAACACCACTGTTCTGATGAGTTGGAAACAAAGTGTAAGGTCACCATCAAAAATGGACCATGGATGAAGAGAAAACCCAGTACAGAAAAAAAAAAAAAACAATACAATAAAGTTATTTTTGGTACAATTGATTTGTTGGTTTTCCCAAGTTTAAGCATTGAATGCGTAATAATTTCTTTCTTCTTTCGTTAAGAGGACAAGCTGTGACAAGACAATTATTTGTAACCATAAGTCATAACCAAATTATATATATGCAGTTCGTTATGCATTTTAGACTATCTTTCAGCCTGGTAGCTTTTTTATTATTTGACGATGGAAGAAGAATGTCAAATATACTGTTTCATTAGGGACTGGGATAGGAAGTGACTCAAATCCTCGGAATGAGTTTTGGAATTTTTTTTTTTTTTTTTTAAGTTGACTAACGGTTAATTATTAAAATATTAATTTTTTTTTATATGTGTTTAAGAAGAAAAATAAATTAACTTTTTAGTAGATAATATTTCAAATTTTTATTAATTTTTCTTTTTCATTCTTTAAAGTTAAAAAAATTAAAATATAGGAAAATAAATTTGACCAGCTTAAA
>JAVXUM010152319.1:0-25947 GCA_035590655.1 Pouteria glomerata
CTCAAATTCAAGCAAACTTTCCAGAAATTCCAGCACACATATGAAGGAGATATTCATCCCTAAATTAGGTCAAAATTCCCTAATTTGCTAATTTTTCCATTCACTCATGTAATAACATCAAGTAGTATCAAAACTTGTGAAGATTTCAAGTTTTCTAACCTAAATTTTAAGATGATCAAAGAGAGTTTTCCCCTACCTCAAAACACCTTCTTCTTCTTCCTCCTTCCCTCTTCTTTCTTCCTCTTCCTCTTGGCCAAATTGTAGAATTTTCCCTCTCCAATTCCTCCTCCTTTGCCTAGGCCAAAATGCTGAATTTTTGCTCCTCAATGGAGCACTCCACGGCTGGTTGCTGTTTTGGCTTCAAAGCTTGGCCGAATGGCCCTAGAACACCCCACGGTTTGCTCCTTAATTCAGCCTTTCAAGTGGCCAAAATGACCTATTTCTCCTTTAACCAATTTCTCTAAGTTTCCATTACAATATAAGGTCATCTCCTAACTAGCTAGTTGAAATTCAACTCCAACCAACTCATGAACCAATCATTTTTCTCCTTTCCTAACTTCATTAACTAGCTAGTTTATTATATATATATGTATTGCAAGTTAGTTGGCCGGCCATGGAGTTAAAGGGCACCAAAATGGCTTATATATTTATATATTCACATGTTAATTGCATATAAGTCTTCCAATTGGGCCCACCACCAATTAATTCTTTTGACCACACCACAAAACAACAAATTTGGAGCTCAAACCATGCTTTGGTCTTCCAAATTGAGCTTGGCCGAGAGTTCATTCTAGGTTGGCCGAATGGCCCCCTCCAACTTGGCAATGTTGACTTGGTCCAAACTTGGTCAAAAATTCCACCATTGCCACCTAAGCTAGAACCTTGCATTTTCCTAAGTTTTATGCTCTATATTCTTCCACCATGGTCAAGGAGGTTATTGATTTACTAATTTTCAAGTTGCAATCTCTCTCCTAATGGTTGCCAAGTCAGCCGTTTCAAGCTTTTTACACCCATGCTCGGATTTGGCTCAAAACTGACCCTCTGATGGTGTTTTAATCATAACTTGACGCCCTGACCTCCAATTGAGGTGATTCTTTTTGCGTTGGAAAGAGGACTTAAATATCTACAACTTTTGTGTTTTGGCCGAAGCCCAATTCCTTCATCTTCAGGGTTAAAACTGTATCGGAAGTTGGAGGCAGAAAGCTGTCTCAATTTAGGTGCTCCAAAACTTATTCATTTTCACCTCATTCCATCATACCAAGGTTCCAAATTCAAACCAAGGTCTAAACCACTTGGCCATCACCATTCATGTTCAAAGAAAGTATATAATTCATTAAGGAACTCTAAGTACACCAAAGGTGAGGGGTATTACATTAAGAAACAAAATGTTCTCTTCAACTGCACAAAGCACTAAAGGTGGATGTACCTCGGATGTAAAACACACTAAGGGATGAAAGCCTAAGTGAGGTTCATACAACCTCAAATACGACCTAAATGTAAATGCACGTGTGAATATGGTGGGCTTAATTAATCTCTCAGCACCTAAGAAGTTTATGTAATTTTTTTCTTTTTCGACTAACTCACCCCAGTCATGGACAATCTCATTATAGTCATTCATCCTCCCCGTAGTGAGACTTTTAGGTGGGGCTATGTTAAGAGGTAAACTAAAGTCAACCGACTCAATGATATGCCCCTCTAAACTGGGAGGTGCCAAGGTTGAGTGTGCTCCTAGTGTAAAGGACACTAGAGAATGCATGGCCCTGTGGGGATCCTGGAACCCCAAATATGACCCAAATTTCATTGCATAAGCGAACATGGAATGTGGTTATGTGTTTTCTAGTATCGCCTCAACACCTAAGAAATCAATGCCCACTACCTTTTTAGTCATTACCACCTCCCTACATGTGTTGTCACTTTTAGTCAAAACATGTTCAATTTTTTTGGTATGATTCTCAACTAGGAATAGGGCAAAAGAGAAGAGTTGTGCACTACTCTCACTCTCAGGCCTATCTTTCAAATTCTCAAAAGAAGATAAATATAAATCACACTCATCATGGTCTTTTGAGATTACAGCAGGAACCTCACCATAATTAGAATCACACTTCCACTCAAATGTAAGGGTCTTAGCAAGTAGGTCATCGTGTGTACTATCCCCACTAGTAGAAGGTATATTAGGAGTAGTCTCAATGAGTGGTGTGATAGAACCTAATGAAACTAAAATGACTGACTCACTAATGTGTTTCCCTGAACCTAAGCACTCAGAATGAGTGTTAGAACTCTCTAAAATCACTTAGGTTGTTAGGGTGGGATGAGCTTCAAGCTCTATGGTGGTATTGGTTGGCATGTCATCTAGACTCTCAATGGATGAAGACTCATGTATGTTATAGTCTAGTGGGAATGAGTAAAATGACTTATTCTCTTCATTATACCAACCATCATCAGAATTATCGCTCCACTCAAAGTCTAAGGCTTTTGGATTGAGCGGTTCTTGTGCAAGCGACAAAAATGCCTTAGATTCAGCAATTTTTTCTTTATTGAGTGATTGAACAATAGAACATGTATCATGCTTAAACAATGGATCCTCTAATGAAGAGTCAGTGTGTGAAGTCTCATATGCATTAAAATCTACGTTTAAATTAATTTCTTTCCTAGTTTGCTCGCAGAGTGACTCAAGAAAATCTCATGCCTCATCTGGAGTAAAGTTAAGGAATTTACTCCTAGACAACTCCTCAAGACTTTGGCGCATCTCCACAAATAAACCATTATAAAAATTTTTAATGATGCACCAAAACTCAAGACTACAGTTTGGGTAAGAGTTTAATATATTTTTATACCTCTCCCAACACTGATAAATTTCTTCACCATAATTTTGAGAAAAATTTTCAATTTGATATTGTATGGTGAAGTTTTGAAAATTAAGGAGAAACATTTCAACAAAATTATTGTGTAACTCTTTCCAAGTGTTAATGGAGCAAGCAACGGCACAACACCAATTATCGGCCACTCTGTATATTGATAAAGGGAAAAAATTATATCTAAAAGTGTCATCTAAGTAACCATTTGTGCAATAGCAACAAACTGACTCAAATTGCTCTAAATGAAATCTAGGATCCTCTTGTTCAAGTCCATAAAATTTAGGAATCATAGAAAAAATTTCTAAATAAAAGTCAATTACATAAATGCTACCTAAATAATCAACAAGTGGGTGGATGGTACCAGGTAGTAAACTAGAATTTTGAGAAAAATAATCCATGTTCATAATTTTTTTTTTAAATTTGAATTTTTTTTTTTTTTATGTTGAACCTAAAATAACCTAAAAACTAAGATTGGTTCCCCGATAACGGCGCCAAAAACTTGACCGCATGTAGAATGTACGTCTAAACTTAACCCCCCAAGTGCAAGGGTGTGCAGTGTAGTTTTACCTAGTGAGTCCAAGATCGTATTTACAGGGAGTCTAAGGTTTTAGTTTCTAAGTTCTTCAAGATTCTTCTAGTCCTAAAGTTGTTGTAAAATAAGTAAGGAAAGTTATTTGTTTCCTTTGAGCAAAGTTTCTGACTAAATTACTAATAAATAAAGCAAAGAAGGAAATATTTCTAACTAATTGAATTTTCCAAACAGTAGAAGAAATTAAAGAATTTGGATTCAAATAATGGAAAGCAACCTTCATTTGATGCTCAATTTTTAGGTGAAAGTAAATCTTGCAACTTAAACCCTTCATTTATACTACAATTCAAATTTCACGTTTTTTTTAAAAGAAGGGAAATAAGAATTGGAAAGTACTTCGTTAAAAGTTTTAATTACCACTTACTTAACTTCATACTCACGTTAAATGGATTACGAAGCTAAAAAATCTTCTTTTATTAAATTTGTGGTTTTGGATTCTCTTTGTTTACGTAAAAGGTTTGAAAAACGGGTTTAAAGATTCAAAATCCTTTTCTAGTTATTCAGCGAATATAGACAAAGAACTATGTTTCTGAATGTCTTTTCGTAAATTAAAATAAAATCCAAAGAAGGTGTATAAACGCGTATGTATACACGCTGCGTATATACACTAGGGTTTTAAGTTGACACAATTTCTTCACCTTATTTTGAAATAACAAATCAAGGCTTTAAGTTTCTAGCCTAGCATTCTAGTAATAAACATCATCAATCAAGAATAAAAATAACCTAAACTGATTATGCAAGAAAACCAGAAAACACCAAAACAAATAATGTTGGAAATAAGCCCTAGGTTCTAACTAGGCATGCGAACGAACATTCATAATCCAAACAAAATTAAAACTAGAACACAAATACTAAAACGAATCAATAAATCAGAAAACTTATTATTAACTTTAAAATAGAAAGTTCCATACTTTGAAGATCCTAAGCGAAGATAATCAAAGTTGAAACAGAATCGATGAATGCACCAATAACCTTCTAAAACATCTTTCGAAATAAAAAATAAAAATAATCTAAACTAAAAACCTAAAAGTTATGGAAAACGGCTGAGAAAAAAAATGTATGAAAAGTCCCCCATAAACGTCTCAAGGGTTGGCTTATATAGCCTTACAAAAAACCCTAAAAACGCTAAAGTTCGAAACTCCCTGGCAACTCGACCGTCCGGACGATGGCTTGAAGGGTCCGGATGGTGGGTATATTTCAAAGATTTTTTTGATGATGTGTGGTCTCGGGCGTCCGGACGGTGCTACAGGAAATCTTCTCTAAACTTTTCTCCAAATGTTGTTTTGGTCCATTCCTCGACTCCAGTTGCTTCTCCATGTTGGTTTATTGCTTCATTTCCCTCATTTTCTTCGTCACTCAGCAGAGAAAAGTCATCATCCTCACCTCATTTAAGAAAACGAACAAGTGTAAAATATTGAGAAATAAATAAATTTATAAGTAAAATGCAAGAAAATATACTTATTTGTTGTGAGAACTTGAGCATTGCTAGTCCCTAGCAATGGTTTTATTGAAAAACAAAATAAAATTACTATCCTATTTCTCTTTTCGTTGAAAACACAACTGCACTTAGTTACGTGCAGTAAGCCTTTTAAACTCCTAGGTTCCCCTTAGTGGACGAGTGAAGTCTCGTGAGAGTTTACAGTGAATCCACCTATAAAATTCCTAATCTAGTTCAATGGGTAGTGGTAATCATTTTAATAACTCCTGATTTAAAATCAATATTAAATAAGTAGCAAAATTTTAAAATTATTGCATAAATGTTCCCAATGTACCTCAGACTCACCCAACTTTTCGACCATCTAATTTCAAGTGTATCAAGTCATGTTATTTAATCAACCTAGTTAACAAATACACTCAAAGATCATGGTCTCGGCTTCAAATCTCACCAGGGTATTCACTCTCAAAAGAAATCACTCAGAAAAATGGTCACTTTCATGGTTCATGCAGGAGTGCAATACAAATATGTGCAGTGAACCCAAATCAAAAGTGATTGAAAGAATTAACTTATTGAGTGTAATATAGCTTCATGACGGAATGTATTAATGCAAAACTAAGAACACTACTATCAACTTCATGATATGGATCAGCACTCCTATAAGTATCTTTCACCTAGAGTCGATTAGGTCTTTATGAGGTTATAACTTGGGCAGGGGGTATTGGCTGAACAAACGACGGATAGGATAATTCAAAGTGCATGTTCAGGGATAATTGTGTAAAATAATGCTTTCTCATACTTTTCTCTTTTCACTCTTTGAATACCAACATTAAAGCTTTCTTGTTGCTATTTTTTTCCTTTTTTTTTTCCATGGGATTAAAAATAAGGAACTAGTGAAATGCTATGTCCCATATTTTTTTTTCTGTTTTTTTTTTCAATTCAATTTTTTTTTTTTTAACTTGCTCCTCCCTTACATACCTTATTATGCAATTTGCACTAATATCCCATGATATGCAAGGATTGGCTCAACTATATTTCTAAGGCTAATAAGGTTATAAATGTGGCTTAAACAACAAAAAAATATTTCATATATTATTATTTTATTTTCTAAGGCTTCAAAGTGGCTCCAAAGAAATTGTAATCAAGGAAAAGTCTTGGGCCTACAAATAAAAGAAATGGGTCTAACATCACTCTCTAGGTTAATAACACTTGTCGGAGACATTGATCCACTTATGTAAATCAAAAGTAGCTTCTTATGCATTTAATACCAAAACAAATTAATATAATAAAGCTATTTAGGAAAAGTGAGATGAAAGAAAAATATATAGATCTTTTAAGTATAAAACCCTCAAAAATTAAAAGCTCAGGCTAAAAAACTCACAAAATATGGGGTTCTAAGTCTCCACCTCTATCTAGGTATACTTGAATAAATAAGTCTCATGAAATCAAATCCTTAACACACTCTCATTTCAATGGTCTTAAGCGACAAGTCTACAATATATTAGAAAAGTTCACACTCAATTTTCAAATTTCATTCCCCATTTCAAAATTCAAAGCAAACTATTCGTTATTTTCATGACTGCTACTACCACTAAACTAGTTTAGAGATACATGCAAGGTCTAGTCATGCTAAGTCAAGATAGCCTCAATTTGCCCAAAATTTAAATTTTTTTTTCATGCATCTCAAATTAATTTATCATGCGAATCCTACCCCCCAACTTAAAATTCACATTATCCTCAATGTGAAAACTCTGAAGCATATGTGGGTCCGTAGTGTGTAATAGTGAGCATGATGATTACTATAACTATAAAGGGCATAAATAAAAGTAAAGCACAAAATACCAAGCATGCACCCATTTTTTTTTTAACATAAGGCATTACCCAATACACCCCCAACTTAAATTCTACAGCACTCCCAACAATAACAATAATGTATAAATGAAGTGCCAATTAGAAATGAAAATCAAAATAAAAGGAAGGGAAAGAATATTAACTCAAGAGCTTCCTTATTTGAAAAAAAAATGAAAGAGCTAGACAAGGAAAACGTTAGTAATTTTATTTTTATTTTTTTTATTTTTTAGTAAGTAAGACTTTTAATCTTAAAAGAGAATAACAGGAAAATGAAAAGTAAAATGAAAGAAAAATGAAAGTCAGTAGAACAATAAAAACAAAAGAGAAGAAACAAAGAAAAAAATCTAAACTAACAATAATTAAGAAAATAACAAAAGAAAAAGCTAATCTACTATGTACAAATAAAACAACGAAAAATGATTATCCTACACCTTCTCTATCCCATGCATCCACAAATGGTTTAAGAAATAAGATATTCTCTTTAACTTCGCAAAGCACCAAAAGTGGACGTACCTTGGATGTAAAACACACTAAGGGATGAAAACCTAAGTGAAGTTCATACAACCTCAAATGTGGCCTAAGTGTAAGTGTGAGTGTGAACATGATGGGCTCAATTAATCTCTCGGCACCAAAAAAGTCTATGTAATTTTCTCATTTTTCTACTACTTCACCACAGTGATGGTCAGTCTCATCATAGTCACTTACGACCCCCGTAGTAAAACTCTTAGATAGTGTTATGTCAAGAAGTGAACTAAGATTAACTGACTTTATGATATGCTTAACTGGTCTAGGAGGTGCCGAGATTGAATGTACTCTAAGTATAGGGAACACTAGAGAATGCATGGCTTTGTGGGGATCCTCAAACCCCAAATATGGCCCAAATTTCTTTGCATATATAAACATGGATTGTGGTTGTGTATTTTCTAGTATCCCCTTGACACCTAAGAAGTCAATGTGAACTAGGTGCTTGGTTGTTACCACCTCCCCACATGTGTTGTCACTTTTAGTCAAAACATGTTCATTTTTATAGGTAGGGTTCTCAGCTAGGGATAGGTCAAAAGAGAAGAATTGTGCACTACTCTCACTCTCAGGCTTATCTTTCAAACTCTCAAAGGATAATAAAGATAAATCACACTCATTATAGTCTTTTGAGATTAAGATAGGAACCCCACCATAATTAGAATCACCATTCTACTCAAATGTAGGGGTCTTAAAAAGTGGGTCATCCTGTGTACTATCCCCACTAGTAGGAGGTATATCAGGAGTAGTCTTAATAAGTGATGTGGTAGAACATGATGAAAATAAAGTGAGTGACTCACTAATATGCTCTCCTGAACCTAAGCTCTCAGAATGAGTGTTAGAACTTTTTGAGATCACTTGGGGTGTTAGGGTGGGATGAGCTTCAAGCTTTATGGTGGTATTAGTTGGTATTTCCTCTAGACTCTCTACAGATGAAGTCTCATGTAACTTAGAGTCTAGTGGGATTGAGTTAGAGGACTCTTCCTCTTCACTATCCCAACCATCGTCAGGACAGTCGCACCACTCAAAGTTTAAGCCTTTTGGATTGGATGGTTCTTGTACAAGTGACAAAGAGGCCTTGGATCCAATAATTTCTTCTTTAGTGAGTGGTCGAACCCTAGGACATGTATTATGCTTAAACAATGGATCATTTAATGCAGAGTCAGTATGTGAAATTTCATGTGCACTAAAATCTACTTTTAAATTAATTGCTTCCCTACGTTGAATCTGGTTATAGAGTGACTCAAAATAATCCCATGCCTCATCTGGAGTAAAGTCAAGGAATTTACCCTCGAACAACTCTCCAAGAGTTTGATGCATCTCCACAAATAAACCATTGTAAAAATTTTTAATGATGCGCCATAACTCAAGATTACAATCTGGGTAAGAGTTTAATATATTTTTATACCTCTCCCAACACTGATAAATTTTTTCACCATAATTTTGAAAAAAATTTTCAATTTGACATCGTATGGTGAAGTTCTGAAAATTAGGGAGAAACATTTCAACAAAATTATTGTGTAAATCTTTCCAAGTGTTAATGGAGCAAGTAACGGCACAACACCAATTATCAGCACTCCGCATATTGATAAAGGGAAAAAATTATATCTAAAAGTATCATCTAAGTAACCATTTGTGCAATAGCAACAAACTGACTCAAATTGTTCTAAATGAAATCTAGGATCCTTATGTTCAAGTCCATAAAATTTAGGAATCATAGAAAAAATTTCTAAGCAAAAGTCAATTACATAAATGCTACCTCAATAGTCAACAAATGGGTGGATGGTGCTAGGTAGTGAACTAGAATTTTGAGAAAAATAATCCATGTTCATAATTTTTTTTTTATGTTGAACCTAAAATAACCTAAAAACTAAGATTGGCAACGGCGCCAAAAACTTGACCGCATGTAGAATGTGTGTCTAAACTTAACCCTCAAGTACAAGGGTGTGCGGTGTAGTTTTACCTAGTGGGTCCAAGATCGTATCCACATGAAGTCTAAGGTTTTAGTTTCTAAGTTCTTCAAGGTTCTTCTAGTCCTAAAGTTGTTGTAAAATAAGTAAGGAAAGTTGTTTGTTTCTTCTTAGCAAAGTTTCTGACTAAATTACTAATAAATAAAGCAAATAAGGAAATATTTCTAACCAATTGAATTTTCTAAACAGAAGAAGAAATTAAAGAACTTGGATTCAAATAATGGAAAGCAACCTTGATTTGATGCTCAATTTTCAGGTAAAAGTAAATCTTACAACTTAAACCCTTCGTTTCTGCTACAATTCAAATTTCATGTTTTTCTAAAAAGAAAGGAAATAAGAATTGGAAGGTACTTCGTTAAAAGTTTTAATTGCCACTTACTCAACTTCGTACTAACGTCAAATGGATTACGAAGTTGGAAAATCTTCTTTTATTAAATTTGTGGTTTTGGATTCTCTTTGTTTATGTCAAAGGTTTGAAAAACGGGTTTAAAGATTCAAAATCCTTTTCTAGTTATTTAGCGAATATAGACAAAGAACTTTGTTTTCGAATGTATTTTCAAAAATCAAAATAAAATCCAAAGAAAGTGTATATACACTTACGTATACACGCTGCATATATACACTAGGGTTTTAAGTTAACTCAATCTCTTTACCCTACTTTGAAACAACAAATCAAAGCTTTAAGTTTTTAGCTTAGCATTCTAGTAACAAACATCATCAATCAAGAGCAAAAATAACCTAAACTGATTACGCAGGAAAACCAGAAAACACCAAGACAAATAATGCAGGAAATAAACCCTAGGTTCTAACTACGCATGCGAACGAACATTCATAATCCAAACAAAATTAAAACTAGAACACAAATACTAAAACGAATCAAGAAATCAGAAAACTTATTATTAACTTTAAAATAGAAAAGTGTCGTACTTTGAAGATCCAAAGCAAAGACAATCAAAGTTGAAACGGAATCGATGAATGCACCAACAACCTTCTAAAACATCTTTCGAAATAAAAAATGAAAGTAAACTAAACTAAAAACCTAAAAGCTATGGAAAATGGCTGAGAAAAAAAATGTATCTAAAGTCCCCCATAAACGTCTCAAGGGTTGGCTTATATAGCCTTACAAAAAACCCTAAAAATACTAAAGTTCAAAAATTCTCAGCTGCTTGACCGTCCGGACGGTGGGTATTTTTCAAAGATTTTTCTAATAATGTGTGGTCTCAGGCATTCGGATGGTGAGCTTGGGTGTCTGGACAGTGTTACAAGAAATCTTCTCTAAACTTTTCTCCAAGTGTTGTTTTGGTCCATTCATCGACTCCGGTTGCTTCTCCATGTTGGTTTATTGCTTCGTTTTCCTCGTTTTCTTCGTCACTTAGCAGAGAAAAGTTATCATTCTCACTGCATTTGAGAAAACGAACAAGTAAGTATAAAATATTGAGAAATAAACAAATTTATAAGTAAAATGCAAGGAAATATACTTATTTGGTGTGAGTTTGTAATTACACTTTTCAAGCGTAATCAAGAAGTAAAATCAAGAGTTTTCCTTTAATACCATCATATTAGAATATCAAAAGTTTGAAAAAATTAAATGCACCAAAGGTTGCTTTTGTATTTATATTTACCTTAGTACTATATAAAAAGTCTATCTTTGTAAAACTTTTCTTAGACTTCAATACCCTCAACTTTTCTTCCAATTCCAACTATGTCCCTTGTTTAAAAAGAATGGCTAAAATAATTGGAGACTTTAATGTGCCAATATTAAATGCCCTAATTACAGGTAATAAATCGTCACCTCGACTTTATTCTTTTTCATCTCACACTCAAAAAACTAAATTCAATCCTTCACCTTGTCTCCTCTCTCTCTTTCTCTCTATTGAGTTCTATCATTCCTTTAACCTGCTCATTTTCTCTTTTGTTATCATTCTCTCTCTCTAGCAGATATCGTCGACACGAGATTCATTTCTGATATTAATTTGATGAAAGAATCAAGGGGATGAGTGTCAAAAAGGCTCATACATTTGAAGGTTTAAGAGCTTGCTTTTCAAGTTCAGTTTACTAATTAAAGAGATATTTATGATTATGGGAATCCTTTCTTTTTTGACTTCCCTAATTTAAAAGTTTCTTTTTGTTAAGTTATGTAACTTATGTTATTGGATTACAATATTATATAACTGTTGGTGCTAGAGTTTGTCTCATTATATCAATTTGTTATTTGATTCATAATTTGTTATTTTCTAGCGAATATTTGAATGGGATAAATTTATATCACCAGAGTTTGGACATGTAAGGTTACTAATTAATTTAGATTTAGCTCTATATATTCTAGTTTGTCGTTAATTTCATTCGAGTCGAATCATATCGCATCTAAATGACTCGAATAGCCAAATTATTTAGCACCTAAATGACTCTAATGGCACTCCTAGGATTTCATTTAATTTGAACATTGATGTTCGGGGAATTTGTTGATGGTAATAATTTGACAGAGGAATTAAGAAGTACGAGGTATTTTCAATTATCAAAAAATTATTTCTACTTGTTCTTTTATTTGTGATATAATTCATATTTTGTGGTTTTTTTTTTTTAACCTGAAAGAGTGACCAAAATAATTTTTTTTTGAATCCCAGAGAAATTATATTAAAAGAGTCAAATTACAAGCCTTTTCTTATCGACAATCTGTGACAATTCGAAGAGAAGATTTACAAGTGAAAGATGAGAAGAAAAAGAGTCTTTCATACAATTTCTAGCAAGATAGTGGGCAAACTCATTTGCCTGCCTTCTATACAAAGAAAAAGGTCAAAGCCCAGAAGATCTCTCCCATGAATTATTTCTAGATTTAGTCTGAATGGAGAATATGACCATTAAAAAATCGCTTTCAAAGATGGCATTCATTGGTTTCCATTTAAGAACCATCGAATAAATAATTTTTGTGGTCGATGCCTCAGTTGCAAGAGCTGAGAGAGCATGAATGCAGCCAAAATTAATGTCATGGGTTGGGTGAGAGAAAGAGGGCACATTTTTGGCAGAAAAAAAATCTCTTAATCGCCGAATATAGGATTAAATCCTTATATAATCTCTTCTCTTCAATTTGAATTTCAAAAATCTAATTGTTCGGCAATAAAAAATTCTACCGAGAATACTCTTCACGTCCACTGGAACAAAGGAAAATGAGCCTGTAGAACAAGTAAAAGTTAGAAGGAAAGGCCGAGGAGTTCCTGCTTAGCATTTAATGCACATTACAGAGCATTTACTGCAAGCATGGTATGAACTGGTTTCGGCCGGATCATTTTGACATTAAGCATGCCTTACTATCACATCAATCTGCCAATCAAATGATTAATAACTAACTAAACGTAGCTAGTCGGTTAGAAATAAACCAGATGACTGTGAATACACTAAGTTCATTACCTCGTATCCAAACAACTAAGTGGGACCCATCCCATTTAGTCGGGAAGCATTATATCAAACTTCCTTCTACTCGACAAGTTGTGTTCAGAAAAAACGCCATGTGTCTTATCATTGTTTTATATTAACATTTATGCCCCCACTCTGGTCGGGCAAATTTTTGCCCAAGTAGAGTATTAATAGTAGTATTAAGCCATTTCTTTAGAGAAAATCTAACCGTATCTCATCGCCGCTTTCACTTTTGACGCGTCACTTCTTAATTCGTTGACCTTTCACTTTCTTGCGTGTGTGACATAACTGTGTTACCTCGAAACCCTAAACGCCAGTCGTATCAGCTGATGAGTGTAGTTTTTGGTATCTTGAAAAATTTCACTAAATTAGGGGCAAAGATTTATGTCCATATTTAGGGGTAAGATTTATATTTGTGATTAGGGGCAAATTTGATAAAATCACATTAAATCCTATAAGGGTATATATCAATTCCATCTTTTCCTTATTTGAATAAGGAAATCTCAACAAATCAAGGGAAACTTCCAAATTGATTCGAATTAAAACTCTACAATAGGGGATGAAATCACCCTAACAGGTATGAGAAAAACTCTCTCTCTCTTCCTCTCTTTATACAAAAATCCTGCCACCATTGCTAACTTAAGCATCGGAAATTCTTTGGCAGGCACCACACCGGTATTCTTGACGAACAGATTTCCATTATTTTCGGAGGATCGAGTTCTCGGAGGCCCGGATTGAAGACCGCGAAATTTCAGCATCAACACTAAATATGAATATTTTATTTATTTTTATTTTTGTCATAAATAATTTAAAAGATTAAATTCAAAAAAATAAAATTAGTAATGCATAATTAGAAAATTTCTTATGACACATTTTTTTTTTCTAAAAGTTTAGGTTCCTATTTAATAAAACTTTCAATTTTTAATTTGTTTTGAAAATTAAACATGAAAATTCATTTGATAAATTTATTTCTAGTTTTTAATTTAAAAAAATGAAAATCATTTTTAAAAATTTTAAACATTTTTGAAACATAAAAAATATTTTTATCAAGTTTTTATTTTTTTCCACAATCACCATCAATCGTAACAATCATCCATCGACCATTACCCATAATCGCCCGGCCATCACCAACTGCCGTCAATCACCGTCATCATTGACTATCGCCGCCACCATGCATCTCGGACCACTATTATCGCTTCTCACCTTTGCTGCCAGTCAACCATCACCTTGGTCGTCGACCGCATTCACACTTGCCTACCACCTGCCGTTCATTTTTAAACATAACTTCTTATAGAAAACCACATAAATCATATCAATACATCACGTGCATGCTTAGGCAAGTGTCAACGTAATGCAAAGGGGAAGGAAGTATTCCAAAAGAACATGACAATGATGACTATTCAAGCTAAAACAAATTCTATCTTTAAGATTTACACATCTTCAAATATGTGATGAGTATCCACCTTGAAACTTAACAATCCTGAAGAAATTACAAAATTCACCTTCTCATCATTAAACAATGTGTAACAAGCAATTGGCAGTGAAAATCTTTTTTTGTTGTCCTATTGGATGAAGTTATTTCCTTATCCCTAGAATTTCCAAATATAATTAGAATTTTAAATTATCCTTTGATTTTCCATGGACATTCATCAAGGTTGCAAGAATATTATCAGACATTTTTTTAATATGCATTACATCTAAATTATGTCTTAATAATAAAGTTTTTTAATATGGTAATTCAAAGAAAATGCTCTTTTTAAGCCAATGAGTGTTGCTGTCATCTTTTACTCATTATTCTCTTTTTTCACCAACTTTTGAAGTGGTAATCCTTCAAGTTTATGTACTTAAATAATCACATCAGATTCAGAAAGTTGAAGAGGGTGTCCTAGTTCTCTCTTCCCATTAAATAATTAGGTACCCCATCTCCATCTATTATTAAAAGATATAAAATGTTGATGGCCTAAAATGTGGTACTTTCTTCCATTATTTAGCTGGAAAGATTTGTTTTTCATGACAAAAAAGGCAAGCCAATGCATACCTCGTATTTTAATTGGACAAATTCACATAAGTTGAAAAATCACCACTTGTCCATAATGCTACATGCATTATCCATTTTCAAATTTTATTTTTGAGATGCATCAAAATCCTCAATCCTAACTTCCCATAATTCTATCAAATCATTAATAAGAACCAGGTTGCAAATACACATCAATACTATTCCTAAGACTTTGTGGCCCTAGAAAGGTGATATGAGATACGGATATATCCTTCATACATATCCATGGCATTAAATAATAAGAAATGAGGGTTACATGCCAAATGCTATATTAAGTTCTCATGCTTCTAAAGGGATTAAATGCATCAACAGCTAATCAAAGCCTAATATTTTGGAGCTTAGATGCAAACCATCCATCCTCCTGTTCAAATGATTTGCAAGCATTAGACTTAATAAATGTTTCAGGAGTCCATTGTTAACTCATTTATTATAGCGCCATGTCATTTTTGAAACCCTTTTAATTAACATAAACAGTCTTTTTAATTGTGGGATGGTAGGAAAGTAGCGTAAAATTTTGTTGGTAATATTCTTCCCATCATCTTATTTCCATCTAGAGACACCACAGACCATACAATTATTAGCCATAAAGTTCTGTTTCCATAAAAGCATGCGATCATTTATGCATGAATCTATTTTTATGTAATAGAGGTCTAAATCTCAAATTATCTCTCTTGCTTCATAACAAGAGTCCAATAACTCTATTTCTAAAAATGCATATCTTGAAAACTTTGGTAAATATCTTATTTACTTAACCTGGCCGCCAAGCATTTTAGATGAAATAACTTCATAAGAAATGATAATTTGGAGTTTTTTTTTTAACACAATTTGGATACAACTTTTGTTAAGATTTTCTTAGCAACTTGAAGGGCTTGTTGATGGCATCGTCATTTGGATCTCTACATCATGTTCTTCAAAATGATTCCTTAGCATTTCTTTCATCACTTCCCCCATTTATCTTCTCATCACTATTAACTAGATCACATGGTAATTCATCTTCATCCTTTTCATACAAGTTCTATTCAGTGTAGTCTTCGATTAAACTATGAACTAACAAATCTGTTTTTGCATCATTTCTACTTCTTATTGTGAGATTATTACATTTTATATATGGATATAGAATTTTATCTCTAAGTGCGGCATGTCAAAAGCAAAATCAAATAATCTTTCAACTCCACTTCTACATTCAAAAAGCCTTCTATCTCTAATATGCTTCAAACTTTTGTCTATATTATACTTTTAATCAAAATAATTCCTTTATTTTTATTACAAATTTGCTTCTTTCTCTCTCAAAAATTGTAGAAGATTATTGTGATAATTTATTTGATAAAATAACAAAAAATATTAAACCATTCTTATATATAGTAACATTGTATTAACTAGTCTTTTCTTAAGCTTGGAGGGAAAAATTATTATTTATAATAAATTATAATAGAAAAACACTTAAGCAAGTTTGGAACGCATTCATGCACAACATATGCTTATGAATCACGACAGAAAGTTGAAAAAACTACTCCCGCTAAATGGTCTTATACATAAGGACACTAATCATACAATGGCAATATTTAACAATTGACTAAGCATGCCGTTCAATCGTGAAGAAGAATTTCTTAATTCAGAACATTTTTTCTTTTAACCCCCTCAACCAAAATTAATTTATAAATATTACCAAAATTCATCATTTTATCAAGTCAAACCCACCCAACCAATATTTAGTAAAATTTTTATTCAAGTCACCCTCAGTTTTAGTGATTTCATAAATACATAAAATTAAGCTACAATTCCAATTCGAAACATATAAAATCTCGGGTGGCAAAATATCTAATGCCATTTCATATAAAGTTTTTTTCTTTTCCACTTCCATAAAAATTAGACATGTACCTGCTAACTTTAGAACCAAACGTACGGTCTATGCCGATGCTACTATATTTTGTGATAATGAATCAATGATAATAATATTCTAACTTTTTTTTTTTTAAGCAATATAATGCACCAACTTGATTATAAATACCATGTTTTATCTCTAAAGAGATGCTAAAAAACTCTATTAATTTTTTTTTCTCCCATAATAGATTGTACTAAATATTATTTTTTTCTCTTCATAGATATATTTCATTTTTGAAAAAATAAATTTAAAAATTTAATCGTATGAAAATAGGGCATTCTTGACTATTGGTTGAATCATTAAAGAGATTAAATAAGAAGGTAATAAACAAAAAAAAAAAAAAAAACATTTAATATAAATTGTTGTTTTTTCAATTCTCAATAGTAATAAACATTTTTAAAGTAGCAGTTCTTATTCCATACTATGCACATCAACAAAGCATTCATAATCATATAATCCTAGAATAGTTATTAAAAAAGGGGGAGAGAGAAAGAGAAAAGAGTCTTATTTAACTAATTAATTTCTGTGATCTATACCAATCAAAAAAAGTAAATAAATAAAGTGCGATCTAACTGTCATCTCAGTTCATAAGGGGATTGCACATATTCAAGGCTTCAAGATTCTCTACTATAATAACCTCCGAGATGCTTTGCTGTAGTAGGCTCCATGCCATTGTCAAAAGCATATAAATGAATATCCTTCAATATATATCACTAGAGTTGGATAAACTACCGACATGTAATACATGTTTTTACTATTAAGATATAAATACAAAGTCAATTAACTCCTATAGTTTGACGAGTTATAATTGTTCTAAAAAAGGGATAATACATATGTCCTATTGTACAGTTTTAATAATTTTCTCAATCATGTTGGAGTTAAAACCCTTCTCGCGACAAATCGACTTGCTGACTGCCCTTGCTTTGAGATCAAACCGAGAAAAAAAAGAAACCATTCTCCACTGTAGAGCCTTGAGTTTTAAAAAAGTGTTAATTATGGTAGAGTTCGATAATCCAAATCTATAGTTGCTAGATAATATAACGTTAGGAGTAATATTTCTTCATTAGGATGAGAAAATCTATGAAAATGTTGAGAAGGTAAAAAAAAATTAGAAAGATGGAACATAGGATTTTTTTTACGTTTCGCATAGGTTTTTACCTTTCTTATGGGTGTGGTTTCGCATAGGTTTTTACCTTTCTTATGGGTGTGGTATTATTTTACAAGTTTAGCCATTAATCAAACACATCTCTTTATTAACAGTTAATCTAGAGTTAAAATATAATATTATTTTCAATGACTCTAGGCGGTAGAAAAGTTTTTTACCATTTTTTTAGTAAGGATTTTTTTATCCACCGTTGAGTTTACATAAAATTTTAGCGCCAACTTACCAAAAAAAAAAAAAAAGATTTGCGCCAAATTTACACGTGTGAAAAAAATATGTTTAAATAATTATTAACAATTATGAAAAATTAAACATTGCATTTAACCCATTTTATAGTAGTTGGTAGATAAAATAATTAGTATTCAACGTTACTTGCAAAATCTTATAATACGCAAGTCATTCAAATTGACTAAGACAATTTACCTCAGCTATTCATGCGTATCCTATTCTCCTCTCACACTTAAAATTTTAAGTTAAAAAATAGATCAAACCAAGATGCAGCTCATGTTGAACCAAGAATCACCGAGGCGTGCTTCGCCCTGTGCGCACTCCTCAGGGTAGCAGCTGCGAACTTTCACGTACCAGAAGAATCACCGCCAAAACATATCATTTAGACAATTTAGAAGTTTAGAATTCAAGAGCGGAGCCACCCTCAGTCGAGAGTAGGCATCCACCACATCTGAGATTTCAAAAAAATTATATTTTACTTATATGTATACATATAGAAAAAATTTTACATTTAAAAAAAAAATTATTTAGAATGTTAAGAAAAATTTATGTCACATCTAAAAAAAATTCACAGATAAAAAAAATTTATTTAGAATATTAGAAAAAATTTTAAAACATTAGAAAAAATTTTATGCCACACTTACAAAAAAATTTCTAACTCCGCCACTGTTAGAATTAGACACAGCCAGTGAAAAGAATAGCAAAATCAAGAGATTAAAAACCGTAAACTAAAAATTTGACAAGAATGAGTTAAGGTAACTACACACCAAAGATTTTAGACCTCATCATCAATTAGGTTGAGTAAGACTTACCCAACGTATTCCTAAAACTTCAAAAAAATAAAAAATAAAAGCACCTAAATCAATGGAAACAAGTCCGGATCTCGATATACCATGCAAATGAACTTATGTAGTTCGAAATGTAGTCCTTTGACCATTTAACCATCTAAAATTAGAGATATCATCATTAAAACTGTACTAAATAAAAATATATAATCAATTGTTAAAGTAAAAAACCTAAAAGGGTAGTCTTTTCTACATTATAACTAAAATACGGTGCTTATTTTGAAAACATTCAAGTTTTTCTATATGTGAATCTCTTATTACTTTCTAATTCCATTAATTAATTACAAGTAACAATTGATTAAAAATGACTCCCACTATAATTCAAATACTTGTCGAGTAATATTATATATGTTAATGCTGGCAGTCATTCAACATGACCGTCATTTAATATAATTTTTCCTCCCATGAGCTCACACAGATTTCTCATTTCGTAAATGTGTTCTTTCTGTGAGAAGTGTTCATATCGTGTTTACATTAATTAGAAGATGAAAAATTATAATAACTTATATGTCAATAAAATTATTTACTTTTTTGTTGGAGAAAATCATATTAATTTTACAGATGGTTTTGGAATTTAATTAGATTAAAAATCAATTTCTTATTTGTCAATAAATTCATTTACTTTTTTGTTAAGAGAAAATCATATTTACCATACCTCAAATCCCTCAATCCGAAGACGTGAACTATCACATGCAGATAATCACAATCACATACAAACCCTATCTTAAGCAAAGTCAACCACAATAGAGTCACAAAAAAATAATACTTAAGTCTAAAATACTATATATTAAAGAAAAAAAGAAAAAGAAAAACTCAACTCCAACTAGGCAAGGTGTCCCACAAGAAATGATACAAGGCACATCCCACATTATATTTCTTCAAATATATTACATAATTTATCACATACAACCACCAATCAAAACAACATAATAAACCTTACTTAGGAGGATTACATACTTATACAACAATGTTACAAGTATAATGACAAATAAAGAAACTAAATCTCTAAATCTTTTGATCTACTGGTTCAATAGGCTATCATGCTTTTGAACCTGCAATCACATTTGTATAGAAATGAGCACCAAATGAGAATCACTTTATATATAAGTATACAAAACTTGTCCTATCATGTTATTAACTTGTCTGTACTTCTCATACAACAAAACAAAATTAACAAATTAATCAAACATTTTCATTTTAAATAATAATTAAGTAAAACAAAATTTCTCAACATATCAACATAATTACACCATTATGATTGCAACATACTAATCATAGTATCATGACACTAAACAAATAAATAAGGCTTACCTGACCAATTCAAATAAGCTTCCATTAAATCATGACAAGTATGAGATTAAAAATATTTTTCTCCCATAATTCAAATACAAAACTTAATTACCGAAAAAAATATGAAATTAATAACATAGAATAACACATTCTCACAGTCTTGTAAACATAAAATGTCAAGACATTTCTACTCATGACCACCAAACTGAAATCTTTAAAATAATCCTTGTAATGCACTATATTATATATTCTTCTACTTAAACATGTGAAGTAAATTATCACTACCACCTAGATAATGTCATTGCTACTCTTATACTATTTGCTAACTCAAATCTACAAATTTGATACCACTTATATACTTAGACATATACGCTTTTCATTTTAGAAATCAACAATAACATGTCACTCTATTATTTTTAAAATAATCCTTGTAACGCATTCTATTATTCTTCTACTCAGACATGAGAAGTAAATTATCACTACCACCTAGATAATACCATTCTTTTGCACTATCTACTAACTCAATTCTACAAATTTGATACCACTTGTATAATTAGACTTATTCGCATTTCATTTAGGAAATCGACATCAACATGTCAATCACTCACAACCTTACTCCAATCTCAATTACGCAACTTACTGCTTGTCTTATCATTTCATAAATCTCTAACTCATATATTTAAATCATCTATTAATATTTTTATTCAACTTAATAATTTGCGACATTATCACTATTTCAGCTGGGTTAGAACCCGTGAACCAAATATTCCAATCATCTCATTCAATATAAATAAACAATAATATGCCAATCACATCTATTCGGACCACGGTCTGCCAATCAACAACATTGTCCCATTTTTTGATAACTATTAACTTTATCATCATTTAATATACTTACTTATATATTCATACATGTATGTGTATTAGATATACATACATAAATCAAATTAACAAAGACAGCAGGTCGAATACTTTGCTCGATGGAACCGTGGTCACAGAATCCCCTAGTGAACAACATAACAACCCCATCACATGACTTTGGTTAATATGAGTAAATATATGCTTCCGTGTTTGCCTCTCCCCGAGGTCTGGCCTCAAGAGAAGAATCCACCTCACTTGATACTAACCTGTTGGATGTGAGTAAGTAGCCCAATCGTGCGTACAAAAAGTTTTAAGAGTTTTAATTCAAAGTGAAAATATTATTCTTGTTAAGATTTTATTGTTAGTTATTGAATAAGTCTCAGCTGACCTATTCTTGTGGAGTTGAGTCAGTTGTGTTTTCCTAAGTTTTAGGAATATCCCATTAGTTTTTGAAGGTCTGTTAGTCATGGAATAGGTTAGTTCTGTATTAAGTATAAAGTTTGTTTTTCGTATGCTTTATTTAAGTGATTTTCAATCAATGAATAAAACAAGTAGTTAAGAAAATACTTCTTTCTATTGTTTGGAGTTCTGTCATTACTTACATTTTGGTATCAGAGCCAAAATAAATTCTCCATAGAAGCAGCAGCTTTCTTACTTGCCACAGCAAGCATTCATGGCTGACAAGGTGGGTGATAACTATGTCCAGCCAGCTATTCCTCGCTTTGATGGTCATTTTGGTCACTGGAGCATGTTGATGGAGAATTTTTTGAGATCCAAGGAGTATTGGACTCTCGTGGAGACCGGTATTGTCAAACCAAAAAAGGGAGTAGCTTTGACAGAAGCACAACAGAAGAGACTTGATGAGTAAAAGCTGAAGGATCTCAAGGTGAAAAACTACTTATTTCAGGCAATTAATCGTACAATTTTGGAGACTATTCTCCAAAAAGACACTTCCAAGTAGATATGGGACTCAATGAAGAAGAAGTATCAAGGCACAGAACGGATCAAGCGCTCTCAACTTCAAGCACTTCGTAAAGAATTCGAGATCCTCCAAATGAAACCTAGTGAGAGTGTTTCAGATTATTTCTGCAGAACAATGGCGATTGCAAATAAGATACGGCTCCATGGTGAACAGATGCAAGATGTTACCACAGTGGAAAAGATTCTTTGCTCCATGACTATGAAATTTGATTATATAGTCTGTTCAATTGAGGAATCTAAGAACATTGATGCACTATCAGTTGATGAGCTACAGTCCATGAGTAAAAACTCAACCGGAGTACTACAGAGGAGCAAGCTTGAAGGCCTCAACCAATGGTGAATCTTTAGCTATAAAATGATCCGACAGAGGTATAGGACGACCCTGAACTAGAGGCAAAGGAAGAGGAAGTAGTGACGGTAGACCCGTAAATAACAAAGAAGACTATCACACTCCAAATTTAAAGGGCATAGGCAGGGGGCATTACAATTCTCAGTCGCTGATCATGAAGCAAAATGGGACAAATCAAACATTGAGTGCTACCGTTGCCACAGGGATGGCCACTATAAGTCTAAATGTCGTACTAATTTACAAAAAAAAAAAAAAAAAAGGGGGAGAAAAGTCCAATTTTGCAGAAAGAGAAGAAGAAATCACTCTCCTAATGACGTGTCATTCTATGGAAGGGAATCATTAGCAAAAATGCCATAGAATGTATTTTATTACATTCATTGACGATTGTAGTAGAAAAACATGGGTATATTTTTTGCAGGAAAAATCTAAAGCTTTTTCAGCGTTTAAAAGTTTCAAAGCTCTTGTTGAGAAAGAAGTTGGGAGAGTTATTCAAACTCTTTGAACTGATCATGGTGGGGAATATAACTCACGAGAATTTGAAAATTTTTGTGAGGAACAATGAATCAAAAGGCAACTCACAGCAGCCTATACACCTTAGCAAAATGGTGTATGTGAAAGAAAAAAGCGTACAATCTTGAACATGGTACGAAGTATGTTGGCAAGGAGCAAAGTTCCAAGGAGTTTTTGGCCTGAAGCGGTGAATTGGAGCATTCACAAATTGAATAGAAGTCCCACACTAGCTGTCCAAAACATGACACCCGAAGAAGCATGGGCTAGGCGCAGACCATCTGTTAATCATTTAAGAATTTTCAGATGTATAGCATATGCTCACATTCCCGATGAAAAAATGAGGAAGCTCGATGACAAAGGAGAAAAATGTATTTTTCTGGGTCTTACAAGTTGTATAATCCAATCACCAAGAAGATTGTCGTCAGCCGAGATGTAGTATTCGATGAAGAAAGGTAATATATATGGACTGTTGATGACTCAAAGTTGAAGGACAGTCCAGCAAATTTTGATGGAAATAATGGAGAAAGTAACCAGCCTTCAGCTGATGATGAGCAGCAACAATCAGACCTCCTTCCCACCAATCCAGTAAGTCCAGGGACAGTAATATCCACTGAAATGCAAGCATTAAGTTCAGTAAGGGAAGATTCTGATGTTCTAGCTAGATTGCAATCTCAACGTACTAAAAGGAGGCCAAAATGGATGCAAGATTATGAGGTAAGTGGATTTAATCAGTCAGATGATCCACTCACACATTTTGCTCTACTTGTAGATTGTGATCCTGTACTTTTTCAAGATGCGACCAAGGAAACAAAGTGGCAGAAAGCCATGGATGTGGAGATCATTGCCATAGAAAAGAATGACATATGGGAGCTGACAGATCTTCCAAAAGGGCAGAAGTCAATAGATGTCAAGTGGATCTACAAAACTAAGTTAAACGAGAAGGGAGAAGTGGACAAGCACAAAGCACATTTGGTGGTAAAATGATATAAGCAGGAGTTCGGGGTGGATTATAAAGAGGTGTTTGCTCCAGTTGCAAGATTGGATACTATCTGGTTGGTGCTTTCCATTGCTGCACAAAACTCATGGTCTATCTTACAATTAGACGTGAAGTCGGCTTTCCTACATGGTGAATTGCAAGAAGAAGTGTATGTAAATCAACCTCCAGGGTATGTGAAACAAGGAAATGAGAAAAAAGTTTATAAGTTAAAGAGGGCATTATACGGACTCAAGCAAGCACCCAGAGCTTGGTATAGTCGTATAGATGCTTTCTTTGCTAAAAAAGGCTTTCACAAATCTCCATATGAGCATACACTTTATACAAAGTTTAAAGAAAGTGGAAAAATTCTTATTGAATGCTTATATGTAGATGACCTGATTTACACAGGTAATGATGAAGCCATGTTTAATACTTTTAAACAATCTATGATGACTGAGTTTGATATGACAGATTTGGGATTGATGCACTACTTTCTTGGCATCGAAGTAGTATAGTCCTCAGTTGGGATTTTTATTTCTCAAAAGAAATATGTCCAAGAAGTTTTGAACAGGTTTCATATGAAGGATTGTAATTCAGTTGGAACACCAACAACACCAGATTTGAAGCTAGTAAAGAACTCAAATGGAGAGAAGGTCAATGCAACTCTTTACAAACAAATGGTGGGAAGTCTGATGTATTTGACTTCAACTATGCCTGATATAATGCATGCTATCAGCCTAATTAGTCGCTACATGGAGAATCCAACAGAGCTTCATCTCTTAGCAGCAAAAAGAATCTTTCGTTATTTACAAAGTACAAAGGATTTTGGTATTTTCTATAAAAAAAAAGAGCATAATCTGGTCTGTATGGCTTTACTGATAGTGATTATGCGGGAGATCCTGATTATAGAAGAATCACTTCGGGTCATATGTTTCTGATGGGAACAGGGGCTGTTTTATGGTCATCCAAAAAGCAGCAAATTGTGACTCTATCGACCACTGAAGCTGAATTTGTTGCAGCAGTGTCACGTTCATGTCAAGCCATATGGCTAAGAAGGTTAATTGAAGCACTCTATTACCAGCAGAAAGGTCCAATATTGATTTATTGTGATAATGTTTCTGCAATCAAGCTTTCCAAGAATCCAATTTTACATGGGAGAAGCAAACATATAGATGTGAGATATTATTTCTTGCGTGATCTGTGTAAGGATGGAATCATTGATTTAATTTTCTACAGAAGTGAAGATCAAGCAGCAGACATTTTTACCAAGCCTCTCAAGCTACCTGTGTTTGTGAAGCTGAGGGAAATGTTGGGAATTTGTTCAATTAAGGATGGTGTTTAATGGAAGAGGACCAGTGTCATGCTCTGCTGAAGTTTATTTTCTCTAAATTGATGTATGATTACACTCAGTTTAAGGGAGGGTGTTAAGATTTTATTGTTAGTTATTTAATAAGTCTCAGCTGACCTATTCTTGTGGAGTTGAGTCAGTTGTGTTTTCCTGTAACACCCGGTATTTTAATTTGACATATTTTGTATTATTTTGAGTAAATGAAATAATTAAATTGAGTTTAACTATATTGTTATTTTTTTCCCTGGGCTGAGTTAGCTCAGAGTGAGATTGGGCTGGACAAAGTAGGCCAAGGGCCGGGCTTCTTTTATTTTCCCTTCTTTCTTTCCCTTTTCTTCCCTGTCTTCTTTCTTTCCTGTCTTCTTTCTCTCATTTTGTTTTTCTTTTGGCTGAACTAGGAAGAGAGAGAGAGGAGGAGGAAGAAGAGAGAGAGAAAAGAGGAGAAAGAGTGTCTAGGGAGATCTTAACGCTGTGATCGTCGTGGTGTGGTCCATTTCGTGAGATTCGAAGCAAGAAGGAAGAGATCGGAGTTTAAAGTTCAGAGTTCAAAAGATTTTTCCTCATTTTTCTTCATTTCTCTTCAGATTCGAGGCAGGTGGGACTTAAATTCGAGTTCTAGATGTTGCAGGGATCGTTCTGGTATATATATATGCATGTTTTGGCGAAATATGGAAGAAGTTGTATATATGTGTATATATATATATGCATAAATGTTGATAGATGTTACATATTTTTGAATAATTTCTGAATTAGAAGTTGTAGAATCATGATATATACATGTGTGAACATTTATATTTGAGTTTTGAGCGAGTTGGGGCTTGGATTTGAT
>JAVXUM010152375.1:0-25947 GCA_035590655.1 Pouteria glomerata
AAACCCTGTTTCATTAAAAATTAAAAATAAAAAAAAAAAAAAAAAAAAAAAAAAGATGGAGGGGGAACTATGCTGCACCACCATCACTCTTCAAGCTAAGGGATGATTGGTTTTGGTCAGAGCCGGCCAGGGCAACGACCTTAGAAAGGTCCAGGTCTGGGTACAACTCGGAGATTTCTTTTTTGGCGTCATTGAACCCATCAATGTAGGTCTCGGTCAGCCAGGCTTGGGCGTCATCCCCTTCCTTGAACTCCTCTATGGCCTTGGCCTTCTTGCCCTTGGTCTGATCCTGACGTTCCTCCAATTGTTTATCTTTGCTGGAACCAGCTCAAGTGTCTATTCTTTAAGCATGGTCTCCGCGGCCAATAAGGCAGATAGGTCGCGAGCCTGGGAAAGTGCCTCATCCTAGGCCGCATTAGCCTGTTTTAGGTCGACCTCGCAAATGGTGACCTTCGCCTCGAGCTGCTCCAATTTGGCCTCGAGATCGGCCACCCTTCCGTTAAGAAACTCATTTTTTGTGAGCTCTACTGAGAAGTGTTGTGTGCTCTCCAAGTATCGGGTGCTGAGCTCCGAAGCAAAGAAGCAAAGAGCATGACCTGCAATCATGAGAACGAAGTGAATATATATATGCGTATATACAAAGGAATCGAGTAATAGTAAATACTTACCTTGGCTGCCAAATCATGAGCTATGCCTAGAGGCCCCACGTTCGCTCCAGATCAGTGAGCATCACGATCTCTTGCATCCTTCTCGCCGCTAACCCTATATCGTCGAGAACATTAGATGGGGCTTGGTTCGGTGAAGAGGGGATGTGAACCTCTTCGGTAGAAGGAATTGAGGTAGGAGGGGCCGACGGTGGCATCTCCAGAATTGAGGGAGCCCCGAACACGGGCAGTGGAGTTCGATCGTCGGCAATGAGAGCCGAGATTGGCGACCGATCCTATTTGTCTACTCTAGGGACCCACTCCTCAAAAGTGCTGGTGTCAGCCAGCCTCTGCTTCTTCCGAAGCCTTAAGTCTGACCCCGAAGGTGCCTTCTTCCCGGAGTTCTTGAATTTCTCCTTGTTGAATTTCATAGCTTCAATTGAGGATTTCTCCTCAGAAATCCGCTACGTCTAGGTCAGAGTCTATAAGGGAAACATACACCAGTGATTAGCCAGCAAATATAACCAAAATACAACAAAGAAATTATCAAAACTCACTCCTCTCGTGTTCAAATTCGAGTGCCTCTAACGACGGTTCAGGGCTGAGCATGAGCTTGGCTAGACTTTCAGCTGTCAACAAAAGGGAGTAATGATGTAGAGACGAATCTTGCGCGAGCCTAATACGCCCAAACTGTTCCTTGGTAACGTGAGGTCGAGCTCTGGCTGGAAAAGGAAAAAGCGAGGAAGAGGAAAATATTGGTTAAGACACTAAGAAAATGGGGAAAAGAGGCAACCAAATAACGACTTGGACCATTTTTACCCTTTTCAGATGGGTGACCCCAGGATTAGAGACAACGAACTCTCTTGTCTTCCTCGGTCTCTCATGAGCAGAACTTCTATCCCTCACCATATAGGAAGAAAAAAGTGGTCATTCCAATTTTTAATGGAGGAGGGGTATCCGGTCACTAAGTTTAGCTCATTTGATTGTGCAAGAAAATAATACCACCCGCGACTAGCTTCGACGATCCTGTAACAGTCCAAGAATTTGTTCTCGGTGATGTGCTCGTTGGTAGTCGCCTTCTAAATCACAGCACAGTCCACCAGAATCTTCCAACTATTAGGAGTAAGCTGGGCTAGATTGATGTTCAGTCGGGCTAGGATCTCCCTAATCAGGCAAGCAAGGGGAAACCAGAGTCCGCTGGAGAGAGTAGCCTCGTAAACCGTAACAACACTAGGCGTAATCGACGAGCAGATTGTATTATCTGAAGCGGGCCATCGGTAAGTCAAATTTTTGGATGGTTGAAAGGATTTCAATATTTTTTTTCAGTCGTCGTTTATCGATCACAGAAAATATGCTGGTACAATCAAGATCCGCGGGGTCCCAACTTGGATCGCAAGTAATCCCTTGATAGAAAGTGGCGGTGCCTGTAGCTAAGTCACGTGCCAAACCGGGGGCATTTATCCTGGAGATCCCCTCGCTCTCACTTTCTGAAGCCATGATTATCTTTCTACGGGGGGGCATGATAGTAGAAATGCTAGGAAGAAGAGACCTAGAAGAGTAATGCTCGAAAACCAATAATGTGGCTACTGATTTCAAAAAATCGGAGTCCAAGAAAAATCCTAGGGTATCCGAAAGACGGTGCTCTCTCTGATAATATCACAAATAACGATGAAAGAAATGGAACATGTACTTAGAAAGAGCAAATACGTACTGGGAAACTAAGAGCGCTTCAGAGAATCTTTGCAAGAATGAAACAGGACACCGGAGTTTGTTCACTTTAACAGTAGGAGAGGCACAGAGAGACCCAAACCTCGCAAATAGAGATAGCGCTGCAATTCTTCAAATTCCACAAGCAAGACTGAGGCACGTGCCAAGTGTTGGAGAACCTTAGATGGACCGCACATGTAATAACGGCATAGCAAGAATGTCGATCGACGCGAAAGTTAGCGGCGGCGGGCAATGATGGGTACCAGTGGGGCATTAAATGCTTGCACGACCCAAGAACAATTTAACCATTAGACTCCCCAACTTTGTTTGCAGAGTTGAGGACTCGGGGTATCTGATGGGAGAGAAACCCTGAACTAAGGCCAATTATGAACATACCCCTTACGATTTGGACCCCTAGGCCTGGGATGGATCGGAACCCGGTCTAAGCAGGGCCCACTTCCGAGCTCGGTAACCCAGATGGCTCGAGCCCATACGTAACGGTCGAATCGGGACCCCCGCGATTCGTGCCGTTATTTAATATCACAAATCATTCCATTAACGAGATTGTTTTCTGGTTAACTCACGTAATGGCATTTCCCCAGCACAGATAAGGAATGAACCACGAAATCCGGTCCGAATGGACGCTTATCTCTAAAACCCAAAGAACTAATATATAAGAGGGAGGATTTTATTGGAATAGGTACACAATCTTTTGACCATTATTTTGCCGATTAGAATTAAAAAATAATTCCATTTTTAACTTGATCGTCGGAGACCATTTGGCAGGCACCTCACCGGTGTCCTTGGCGAACAGGTTTGGTCACTTCTTCAGGTTCGGGTTGACTTGATGGGCTATAGGATCGATAAATCTCGAGAAACCAGCATCACCAGAGGTTATACAAAAGAATAGAAAAGCTAAAGAGTGAATTTTTGGGTTTATTTTTTATTTTGTTTTTGAAATGAATATAATGCCCCTCATATGAGAGGCACATGACAAGTTAATGGTTAGATATAGGATGGACTTGAGTGGGAAGGCAATATTGATAATTGAACAGAAGTACTGATAGAAGCATACCAAACAATCAAAACTAGCCATGAATCAGTAGGAAAGAGCAGGATATCGAGGCCATAGCCCCAGCACGTGATCACCATGGATGAAACCAATTCAAAGAGCAGTTAAACCACACCATAGAACGGAAGTAACACCAAACTGATTCTCTCGCCAACGTTCCAATTTCCATATAGCAAAATGCACCGAACATTTCAAGGAAATATAACAAAATAGTATGCAACTAAGCGGGCAGCTCACATTGCTCGCAGCAGAGCATCGTGCATTATAACGGCCATATAGCTAGGCAAAACAAGGCTATATTGCATGGAGACTAAACAGCATCCACCTAAACAATCAACCTCATAAAGCTTCAAGAAGGAAGGGATCATTGAGTCACAAATCAGCCAAAGGTTGCACACATGTAGCCAACATCCTCCTTTTAAAACAAACCCGAATGGTAATATACTATTTCAACTAATAAGACACTAGAACCAAACAAAAGTCAGAACAAGCAAGAAACCAAGGCCTTGGCTAATAATCAACCTATGAAACATCAAAAGAAAAGATCATCATGGCCACTAAGCCTTAATTTTGAATTACATCTTTAAACCCAGAACCAATACATAAGATAACAGTCCACGACCATATAAACCTCTGACTAAAATCAGAACTAGCACAAACTTGCCCAATTCCCACAACATTAAAAACATTGGACATTCCATCAGGAAGTCACCAAGTGCCGGTACCAAACCAGCTTGAACAATCTCCAAACTCCCATAGCAGTTTTGTAGCATCTAGTTCAAGTAGCCAACAGCAGTGACACAATTATAGCTGTCTGCAAACACAGCTCGACGACAAGGAATAAGCCACTATAGCAACAAAGAGACACTTCACAACATGATGGAAGCATCGAAAGAATGCTCATGCTGCAACATGACCATGCAAACCCTAGCAAGCCAATATGCACAAATAGTTCAGCAAATTAACAGGTAGATAGATACTTACCAAAAAAAAAAAAAAAAAAAAAAAAAAAAAAAAAAAAAAAAAAAAAAAAAAACAGCAAGTAGATGAATCCAAAAAATAGACCCCAGCAGTAAACCAAATAAGAAACAAACCAAAAGCAGCATGATTTCTAACACATTGTTGATCTCTGACTTAACAAAACGTGCTTAAGCAGTTAAACCCATGTATCATAGCCTGATGAGAATCAACTAGTCAACAAATCCTCCACTAGAAGCCGTAGTAGTGGACATGGCACCCCCACAAAAAATGGTTGCAACAAACCCCAACCATCATTGTGAGTTACAGATAGCTCAAATCATATTAGGTAATCAACACAAATGTAATCTTGAAACAATGAAAAATAGCAAGCAAACTACCAAATATCCAGCGCAGGACAAACCAGATGCAGCAGAAGGCCAGCAGGAGAGCTTCCCTACACATACACCAAACATCACTATCATTAGCAATTAGTAATTCAAAGCACAGAATAACTATAACCAACATTTTACAATGTCTGTCCATGTGTTACAAAGTAATAATCATGCTTAATAATTCATTAGAATTTGCCATTGGGAGGAGACATACCCTTAGATTCTCCTTTTAAATCAATAAGTTTATTAGAATTAGCCATTAGCCACCTTCATTACTTGTGATTAATAATATCACTCACAAAAGCATTCTTGGACAGACCTGAATCATATATTATCCTGTTAGTGGGAGATCCACAAATTGGACCCCTTGGCATCCAAGAGTCAAACCACAGGGAAGTATTTTAGCTAGTTTGGATTGGTCTAATAAACAATAAATTTACTCTCGACTCATCTGTTGGTCAGCCCTAGTGTAGCACAACAATAAAGTTTTTACTTTGCTACTTAGATATCATAAGTTCAATTCTCCAAAACAATATTTTCAATTACTTGATACCATTCTGTATATTACCCTTTTTTGAAACCTACGTAAGCTAGAGTGTAGTGCAATGTACCAGCTCTTCTTTTAGTTTTATCGCATGCTTTATGCAGTATCTTAATTTCAAATAAATTGATAAAATCCTAAATTCAATTTATCATACATTCAAAAGGACCTCATGTCAAATTATCAAGAATTCAAAATTACACAATAGAGTTAATATACCTAAATCCATGGTAATGGATGAATAGGGTTTGAGGTCTTTCATAGACTAATCACGATACTCAAAATGGGTTCTTTCCCACAGATGGGAATGAAGAGATTTACAAGGGTGAATGATTAGCCTTGGGGACAATAACCCTTAAGATTCCTTCTATACTAGGTTTAATTAGAGCCCCATTAAGCTTAATTAGTTTAATATTGGGTAGCTACGCATTACAACGCCTATACCAACAGATGCTTCTAGAGCCCAATAACTAGATTACTTAAATTGGCCCTACTTAATCAGATAGCCCATAGAACAATTGTTAATTGAACATATAAGTCCACATTAGGAAATAATGTCCCAACAATCTCCCACTTGGGCTATATATGTTTTCTGAAGACAGTTGTATTCCATAACCTTAAGTGTACACTAAATTTGCTATCTTTTCTTGAAACATCTCCTTAGTTACAATCTGGTCCATCTCCTAACTAGCATGAGATCAAAATGACCTTTGCTACACTTCGTTTCTAGATCCGTTAATGGTCACCATACCAAATATATTCAATGACATAGATTAAGTATGGATGTACAGCAGGAAATTACATGCAATGTGATCTCAAACATTCTTATTTCCAATTGGTCTTTCTTTATTCCATAGTGAGGTCAATCCTTAGTCTTTCCAACCTTATGTTTAAACCATAAATGAACAGAATATATATTCAGAGTAAACAAAATTTAAACCATCTACTTTATTCTATAGAAAACCAAATTTGTGTATATAAATATCATAAACTTTTGTCTAATCGAAAGAACATCCAAAAAACATAAACTCCTACTAAATCAACATATTATCAAATAAAACCTCACCCATAAGAGTAGTATGCTCGTGAAAGACCTTAGGAGGTAAATTTTTAGTGAGCAGATCCACAATCATGGAGTTTGTTCTTATATGTTTAATAAACACTATATTACTCTAAATTCTCTTCTTGATAACTAGAAACTTATTGTCTATATGCTTCGACATCGAAGAGTTTTTGTTGTTATTCGAATATAGAGCTATTAATTTATTGTCATAAAAAATCTAAAGTGGTCTTTCAATAATATCCATAATTTATAACCCGGAGACAATTTCACAGCTATATTGCCCGATTTGTTACCTTATAATTATTCTGAACTGGATCTTTTAGTATTTTTACAACCTGTAAGATCAAAATCAGAATCTCCAAATGATCTCCAAATGATCTGACTTCTAATGTGTGAGCATGTAGTTTTTTGTTCTCTGTAAATACCTTATAACCTATTTGGCTACTTTCCAATGATCTATTCCAGATATCTACCCAACATTCCAATTATGAATGCTAAAGCCAAAAGCGTACATACTTGTGCATACATAAGACATCCGACGGCAGATGCATAAGGAATCTTTTGCATTTCTTTCTTTTTAATCTCATTCTTAGGGCATTGATTGAGACTAAATTTGTCACTCTTAGCAATAGAAGTATCTCCTTGTGCACAATCTTTCATGCTAAATCTGGTAAGAACTTTCTTGACATAACTTTTTTATAATAACCCAAGAATACCCTGAGAGTAATCTTGATGAATCTTAATTCCTAATACAAAAAAAGCATTCTGAGATCTTTCATTTCAAAATTCTTAGATAGAAATCTCTTAGTTTCGTGCAATAAGCCTATAATGCTACTGGCTAATAGTATGTCATCGGCATAAAGCACTAGGAAGATAAACTTACTCCCACTAAACTTGTGATATACACAATCATCAAGTGCATTTACCTTAAAACCATATGAGATAATGACTTCATGAAATTTGTGATACCATTGATGGGAAGATTACTTGATACCTTAGATGGATTTCTTTAGTTTACAAACCATAGATTTTGGTCACCTGACACAGTTTTCTAGTTGCACCATATATATGGTTTCCTCAATGTTTCCATTGAGAAAAGTAGCCATTACACCCATCTGATATAACTCTAAATCAAAATGAGTTACAAGTGTCATTATTATCCTAAAAGAGTCTTTCGTTGAAACCAGAGAGAAAGTCTCTTTGTAATCAATGCCTTCTATTTGAGTAAAACCCTAAGCAACTAGATGCACTTTATATTTTTCAATATTACCTTTTGAATCCTTTTTGGTCTTAAATATTCATTTGCATCCAATAGGTTTCGTACCTTTTGGCAACTGGACAAGATCCCAAACATCATTATCCTCTATGAATTTTATCTCATCATTCATGGCATCAATATACTTTAGAGAGTTGGGACTTTGTTTGACTTGTTTGAAGTTGATTGGATCATCTTCCATAAATCTCATGTCAAACTCATGTTCTTAAAGATAGACGACATAGTCACTTGAAATCGTACTTCTTCTTTCTCTAGTGGATCGCCTTAATGGCACTTTCTCTTGAGGTTGTTGAGTTTGCTCTTTAGGAGCAACTTCTTAATTTTGAGCAGGGAGCTGTTCATTGTTATCTTGGATTACATTTTATACAATGTCAAGAAGCTGATCATTGTTAATAGCAATACTTAGAAGAGAAATTAGTTCTTCTCCAAAAACAACATTCTTAATGACCTTATCTCTTTTTTTGAACTCAACATCCTCAAGGAATCTTGCATTTCTCGTCTCAAAAAAGGTTTTCATTGAGGGTCATAAAATTTAAAACCTCTCGACCGTTTAGCATACCTAACAAAGTAGCAACTTATTGTTCTTGAGTCCAATTTCTTTTCATTTGGCCTATTAAGGCCTTGCCTCAACTAGACAACCCTAAATTTGTAAATGCCTTATACTAGGCTTTTTGCCTAACTACAATTCATAAAGGGTTTTAGACACGGCTTCACATGGTACCCTGTTAAGAATTTATGCTGCAATCTTTAGTGCTCCTCTCCGGAATGATTCTGGTAAAGAAAAATGACTTATCATATTTCTTACTATATCCTTAAGTGTTTTGTTATGTCTTTCAACAACACCAGTCACGCTAGGTTTTCCTGGCATTGTGTATTGTGGGATGATTTCGCATTCCTTTATGAATTTTGCAAAAGGTCTTAGATGTTTTTTGCTTGATCCGTTATATCTACCATAGTATTCACCACCACAATTAGATTTGAAAACCTTAATTTTTTTGTCTAGTTAATTTTCAACTTCAACTTCAAAAGCCTTAAAAATGTTATTGTGACTTCTTATGAATTAAATATAGGTACCCATAATGAGAATAATTGTCAATGAACGTAATAAAATACTGTTAACCATTCCAAGAAGTTGTAGGGAATGGTCTGTAGATATCAGTATGTATTAATTCTAAGACATTTAAACTCTTGTTGGCACCTAATTTCCTTATGTTCATTTGTTTTGCCTTTACATATTCAATACAAACCTTAAAATTTGTTAAATTAAGGAGATCAAGAATTCTGTTAGATACAAATCTCTCTATTCTTTATTTGGAAATGTGCCCTAAATGCTTATGCTAAAGTATGGTGGAATTCTTATCAGTTAATTTGTGTTTTGTACCATGAGTTGTTGTTTGCAAGGTTTCATTGTATGAGACAATTGTACCCTATAAGCATAGATTATCAATCAAAGAACTAGTTGCAATAATATTTAAATCTTGAAAGAGACAAACTTTATTATTTCCAAATGAAAAAGAAAAATCAAATTTGTCCAAAGCAAAAATAAAAATTGAATTCTATCTAAATGACGATAATATAAAAGTCTCTTTCAAATCTAAAAAATAACTAGTCTTAAAAGATAATCTAAAAGTTCCTACTGCCTCCACTGTAACTGTATTGCCATCGTCTACATAGATGAAATTTTTAGCTTCATTTGGCTTTCAACTCCACAAGTAACTCTGCATAGACACACTTATATAAGTAGTGGCTCCAAAATTTACACATCAAGTGTGACTAGGTATAGAAGCTAAATTAACTTTAGAAGAAACCAAAGTGGAAAAAGAAAATTGAAATAGGAATTGACAAATTTGGGATATGGTATGAATTGAACGTGGGAGAAATAAAGACACAAGTCCCACGTGCATTAATGAATGGGATTTCTAAAAACTCAAAGCTCTCTAACATAAGAATTAGAAATATGAATGGAAATTTGTGAAAAAAATAAGAATTAGACTTAAAAGAAATTCAAGAAATGAATGTGATAGGTACGATGCACATAAAATTTGGGGGAGAGGCAGAAGAAAAGAAAATAAAAATAGGAATGGTGAGATTTGCATTATGGAAAGAATTGGAGACTTGAGAAAATGGGAATTGCAAAAAAGTTGTGTCTTATCTTTGACATGGGTAAAATTAAAAAAGGAAATTGAAATAACAATTAACAAATTTGTAATATGGTAAGAACTGAACGTGGGAGAATTGCAAAAGGATGCGAGTCTCATGTGCATCAATAGATGCGATTTCTAAAGTTCTCAAAACTCTTTAACCGAAGAATTAGAAATATGAATAGACATTTATGACTTGATAAGAGTTAGAGTTATGAGAAATTGAAAGAAAGTGCGTGTGACGTTCGAACTAGGTAATATGGGCCGAAAGAAAAAGAAAAGAAAATAAAAAATAGAATGGTGACGTTCGTGATATGAAAAAAATTGGAGTTTATGTTGGACATCGATAAAATGGAAAAAGAAAATCAAAATAGGAATTGACACTTGTGATAAGGTAGGAGTTGGACGTGTGAGAAATGCTAACGACATGAGTCACATGTGCATCAATGGATAGGATTTCTAAAGACCTTAAAGTTGTCAAACCTAAGAATTAGAACTATGAATGGATAAATTTTTGAAATGAAAGGCTAAGAATTAAACTAACTGGGGTGAAAAAAAAAAAAAAAAAGAAAATAGAAATGGCGAAATTTGTGATATGGTAAGAATTGGAGTTATGTAAAAATGAGAAATGTAAAAGAAACATGTCTTATTTTGGACAGAAAAAATAGAAAAAGAAAATTTAGAAAGGAATTGACAAATTTTTGATGTGGTAAGAATCGGATTTATGAGAAAATGAGAAATGTAAAAGAAACACGTCTTATTTTGGACATGGAAAAAATAAAAAAAGAAAATTTAAAAAGAATTACAAATTTTTGATGTGGTATGAATTGGATGTGGGAAAAATGCTAAGGACATAAGTCCCACATGCATCAATGGATGGTAAAAACTCAAAGCTCTCTAACACAAGAATTAGAAATATGAATGGACATTTGTGAAATGATAAGAATGAGACTTCTAAGAGATTCAAAAAAAAGTATGTGTTACGTTCAATGCCGGTAAAATTTAGGGTCAGGGAAGTAGAAAAAAAAATAAAAAAAGAGTGGCAAGATTTGCGATATGGAAAGAATTATAGTCCTGAGGAAATTAGAAGTGCAAAAAGTCACGTCTTATGCTTGACATGGGTAAAATGAAAAAAGAAAATAGAAATCGGAATTGACAAATTTGTGATATGGTAGGAATAAGACGTGGGGAAATGCAAAAAACACGAGTCCTATGTGCATCAATGACTAGGATTTTTAAGGACCTCAAAGCTTTCTAACCCATGAATTAGAAAAATGAATGAGCAAATTTATGAAATGATAAGAGTTAAAGTTATAAGAAATTCAAAGGAAGCATGTGTTACGTTTGACATAGGTAAAATTAGGGGTTGGGGGGAATAAAAGAAAATAAAAATTAGAATGGTGAGGTTTAAGATATAAGAAGTATTGGAGTCATGAGAAAATGAGACTCTCAAAAGGTCACGTCTTATATTTGACATTGGTAAAATGGAAAAGGAAAATAAAAATAGGAATTGATAAATTTGTGATATAGTAGGAAATAGGACGTGAGAGAAATGCAAAGGAAATAAGTCCCATGTGCATCAATGGTTGGATTTCTAAAGGCCTCAAAACTCTCTAACCTAAGAATTAGGAATACAAGTGGACAAATATATAAAATGATATGAGCTAAAGTTAAGAGAAATTCAAAGAAAGCCCGTGTTACATTGATGTGCAAGTAATTCTAGCCACATGTTTGCTTATAGCTGTATATATTCTTACCACTTATAGCTCTTAGATTTTAGGTATTTATAGTGTATAATACCATTACCATATATAGATTCTAGATTTTAGGTAATTTACTTTAGTCTTAAGAGATCTCCAGTGATTTATCTCTTGTAATTTCTCCTTTTTCCGCAGACTTTCTATTTTTTACGTATTTAATGAGAATTGTCCCAAAGGAGTTTTTCCCAAAAAGAAAGCTCTCTTGTTAATTTGACAATGTATTAGAGTTAGAGCTTCTAAAAATCGTGGGGCATCTTTAGAGTTTCTTATCCAAACCTTGTTTTGTTGCATTCTTGTGGGTGCTTTTTGGATTTAATTTTTTTTTTGTTGTCCTAGTGCAAGGAACGTACTTGTGCCAGGTTTTGTTTCAGCTATGTCCATTATCTTGGGTTTCTTGATTTTGCTGTCTTTCTCTAGTTATTTTTTACATTTTTGATCTTATCTTCTACATTATGTTGACTGACATAAGAAAGAATAAATTAATGATAAAAAAGGTACAAAATCTTGGGGCATATCTGGTAAAAGCAAAAGTCTCAAAACTAACTAGCACATATTACATGTAATCAAAACTATAAGCCACAAGTTCAATGAACATCAAAGTTCATGACAAATTTAGTCACAGCAACTAAGACAAAAATAAACAATTGGTATAAAACAGCTTACAATATAGCAAGCCTATTATAAGACAATGCAAAAGAATAGTCAGCAAAAGTTAGAAATGTAGCAAGAGTCTTAGCACCAACCCACATATCGATAAACAATCAAGTTCAATGTAGCACCTAGTAGCTAAAAGCACCATCAGACTCGGATTAGCGCAAACAATCCATACCAGGGCCACATGAACTCCAAGACCTAGCCCAAACCTCATACTTGACCACAACTTTGATAGCACATTGCAGCACAGTCATAGCAGAGTGGCAGCAACAAATACAACAACTCTGCGGCAATAATAAAACCAAATAGACCCGCAACAAAACCAAAAAACTGTGGTTTGTTATTTAAGTTAAATAGTAAAACATTTTCAAAATAGTAATAGTAAATTTATTTCTCAGAATTCTTTTACCAATAGATGTCGCTAGAAAAAGAATAAAAATATATATACTTAGCAAACTTATGAAGACGTGCACTGATTGGAGTTAAGATCATTTAGGATTGCATTGGTCATGGACTTATGGTAAGAGTAATTCCCTTCAATATGCATAGCAATATAAAATTTCTAAAATAGGTATAGCAATAATTACTTCTGTAATGGGAGCACCCTGTCCGCTTCTATAAAAATTACAGAATAGAAAATATAAATGTTGAGGACAGATATTGCATAAGCCGTACAGACCAACAATTTAAAAAAAATATTTTAATTTTGCACTAGATACATTACAAATAATGAGGATGAGATACCTGTGAAATATACAATCTTTGGCAACAAACTGGAGCCTTTCATTGAAAGTTGCTAAATTAGAAATATCTCTATAAAGTTGTATCTTCGTATCTTCTTCCTCTACATCATTCAACTTTTTTTTTTTTTTTTTTTCATAGCGTTGTGCCAATGCAATATTTCATTCATTGTATGCATACAGAGGTATCAGTACCATCACCGCTTGATCTCAAATATTTTTTCTTCCCAATTTTGAAGATTCACACGCACAATTTATTCTCTGTGTTTCATCAGTTAATTTGCCACGGGCACCATAATTTGTTAAACAATGGATCTGAAGATCACCATCACAACTAATGACTGCATTGAAATTATTCCTACCTCCTATTTAGCTAAAGATAAACTTCATAGATAACAAGAAGGCCATTCATATAGCTAAATTAGATAGGTACCAAAGTATGCATTTTGACTATAAGTTTCAATAAGTAAGAATTTATACCTTGTGATATGTGAAAGGCACAATTGTTTATAGAATTTTTTATGAAGATTTAAAATACTTAGAAATAACCAAAAGAAGAATTTTGCGATATGTGAAAGGCACAATTGTTTATGGAATCTGCTATGAGGCTGAAGTTTCAATTATTCTTGCTAGGTTCATAGATAGTGATTTTGCATGAAACATTGATAATAACAAAAGTACTTAGGTTCAATCTTAGAAACAGAGCTATTTCATGGAGTTTAAAAGATAGCCGACTGTTTGTTCTTTCTACAACTGAAGCTAAATATATAGTTGTTGCATTTGTTGAATGTCATCTAGTTTGGTTGGAAGGAATTTTGAAAAATCTCAAGCAAAAACTAGAAATTGATCCAACTTTGTCTTCTGATAACACTTCAATTTTAGTAACCAAGTTCTTTATGGGAAAACAAAGCATATCCATATTTGTTATCATTTCTTAAAGGAGCTTGAGAACAATGAAGTTATTAATATTAAGTACTATAAGATTGAGGAGCAATTGGCTGATATCTTTACAAAACCTATTACTAAAGAAGTCTTCAACAAGCTGATTGTTAAGCTTGGAATGAAGAACAAATTTGGTTTACGGGAGGCTTTGTTAGAAACTAACCTAAATTTATAAGTCTTCTAGATTTTTCATGAAATTGTCTCTAAAAATTTTTTGAACTCCCTATATTTACTTTTGTCTTTTTGATTTCCATGTGTGACTCCATGAGATTTTGAAAATGCTTTATTGAAAATGTAGGAAACAATTAATAAGTTAATGTAGATTCATGCTTCATTCACTTTATAACTAGTCCTCATGTAATCAGTTGGCATCAAGTGAGTTCAACAAAATTTTTCAAAATAAAACTCTTTTCATTCCTCATTGTCCCCATATTTACATTCATACTTGGCTACTAGCTAGTTAGGTAGCTACCCAAATAGAGAATAAGTAAATTAAACATTTAAAATAGTAGCTACAAACAAATGGAAACAGGGAAAGATATAGAAACAAATACAATAAGTCCCATCAATTCATTAAAGGATATGAGAGAGAGAGAGAGAACATTCATGCTTCTAGCCTTCATGCAATTTGACGATAAAAAGAGAGCCTTAATCCTTCTTTCACCAAAATTTGATTCCATTTGTCATCTAATCTAATAAAGTTCTAACACACAAAATTTTCAGAAATTATCTATTACAATCAGTTAGACTTAGCGAGGAGCTCATTTATGACTAGATAATAGTTAATGTATTTAGAACTTTACATTCAGTTCAAAAGTTTATTTTTTTTTCAAATTTTTCCCAAAACAAAAATGACCATGAGAGGATACATCATTTTATTTTAATACTTTGTTTGTTGTGATCAATAATACTCCTGTTAACCATACTATAACTAGAACTAGGCAAGTTTTTTAGCCTTCGAAGTTTGCTTTCATTGTACTGAATCTGAATGAATTGAACGAAAAATTGCAAAAATGATAAGGAAAATTGATGAGCTTGCCTTGGACCATACCAATATGCCAAGAAATGAAATGGTGCATATTTTCCATAAACTTGATCAATGATTGATCCATTATTATTTGTGTTGTTGCAATCTTTCCTTGCATGGTATTGTGACAAATACTTGTGGTTTCTAAGTCTTGGAGAACTCTGTCATAAAACCCAATGCAAATCATCATATTAGAATAAGAAAAAGGACAAATCTTTTCACCTTCATCAAATTTTTTTTATAAAATTTTACTTGATTAACATATGATTCCAATTTAGGAACCAATCAAATTCTTGGAGCCTAAATCTATTATTTTCAACACTGTTGATGTATGTTAATTCATGTACTTAGTGTATCTGATATTTATGTATATGGGGAATACGTATCTAGTCTAAGTTCCTTATACAGTATTTATTATATGTATATTGAGTGTGTATAAATACCAAGTAGTGACAACCCATTTGGGTGTGTCAAGCCTTTCAGTAAATCCTCTCCAATTTACATGGTACTAGAGCTTCGATTATTTTGATTCTTGTGTGTATTAAGAAACCGTAGTTGTATATGTGCTGAAGGATAAAAAAACACATAAATTTCTATTTCATTTTTGTTTGTCAAAACTCAATCGTGTGAAGAAGTCTTCACTATCGTCACTGATGATCATGTTGGTGTGTCATTGTTTGGTGCCTATCTTAACTAAAGTGGCACCTTGAAAGAGTTATCGGCAACTAGTTATTGCCCTTGAAGGAAGCTCATTGTCAAAAAATTTCCCATGCATTGTCACGCACCACCAAGCCTTACCATAGTAGCATGATCAAGTGCTAAGTCAGAGTATAAAGCCCTGGTACACACATTTTGCGAGTTAATCTGGATACAAAACATGTTGAAAGAATTGAGAATTTATTATTCACATCCTATAGAGTTACTATGTGATATTCAGGTTGCGATTCATATTACATCTAATCCTGTATTTCATGGGAGGATTAAATATATTGAGGTCGACTATCATTTTGTCAAAGAAAAGATTCTACAAAATGTGATCAAAACTAGTCATGCAAAGTCTGAAGATCAATTTACTGATTTGTTTACCAAAGCTATTGAGAGATCTAGAGTAAGGATTATTTATAACAAGCTTCTAACATATGACATGTATGCTCTAACTTAAAAGGAAGTGTTAGTGCTTATTAATTCATGTACTTAGTGTATCTACTATTTATGTATCTAGGGGATGCGTACCTAGTTTAGGTTTCTTGTACAATATTTATTATATGTGTATATTTAATGTACATAAATACCAAGTAAATCCTCTTCAGTTTACAGACACTTTGGGCGAATTTTAGAATGTTTTGTTCTCTATAATCGAGGTTGCAACGGTTATTAAGAGCTCTTCACTTAGAGTTGCTACTTCTTTTGCAGTGAGAAAATTTTCCAAAACTACTTCTACAGTAGCAATAATAGATTTGCCATGATTGATAGTACTATTCACTTAATCACTTTATGGTTTAGTTTTATTTAGAGCAATGGATCATTTTCTCTTCGTCTTTCTTTTTCTTTGAGTGCTCGTGATATTCCTCGAATCATGGGAAACAAGACCTTTTATTAATTCTAATTTGAAAAATTCGCCAAACTAAGAAATCACACAAAATAAAAAATAATCACACCAGAAGAATAACGAGGAAACCCTATCACAGGGAGAAAAACCTCTTATTAACACAAATCCCTACTATCAACGGGTTACAAGATTCTACTCAGACTCTCTGCGAATCACTCGTACGAATCCTTTCGCAATCTTGCTCGACTCACTCGACAAACCCTACAAGTAGGGCTTTCTGCTTCACACAGAAAGACTCAAGTACAATGAAGAACTAAAACAAGAGAAAGAACTTGCAAGCTCAAAAATCAAAAAGACTCTATTTCTCTCTCTATATTATGTTCTCTTATCCTTATAATCTGAACAAGTCACATATATATAAAGTTACAAGAAGGTTGCCCTAGAATGGCAAAATAGGAAGTTAAATCATTCAGAAAATCTGAAGGTCGAACCCTCGCATATCCTGCGCCTAGCCTGCGCAGCTCACTGGAATTCTACGAAATTCAAATTCTCAACGGGCGCACCCGCGCGCTCCCCGCGGACTGCCTGCGCCTGGAGCTCGCACCCGCGCTTTCCCCGCGCGCTGCTTGCGTGGTACACTAGAATTTTTCCGCGTGAACTGTTTGTGTCCTACTTTGATTAGAAATCTTTTTTGACTTGAATTAGGTAACTTCCAGGTCTTTGAATAAATCTTATTCTGATTTCTTCCCAATTAATCTCCATCCTTTAGGAACATCATTGGATTTAGAATTCTTGTTGAATTTGGAAACTTGACCACTTTGAAACTCTTTCGTCAAATCCAAAAATATTTGAATCTGTCATATTTAATTTAAGATTTTGTATGGTTTTGCCACAAAAAACCTTACATACCGGATTTGTTATACCAGAAGTTGAGATGAACCTCGGTTATTGGTTTCCACCGGGAATAGCTCAAAACATATATACAAAGGTTGAAAAGAATTTACAGAATCTTCAAACTCAACAAACTATTTTTGGTTCCCTTTATCCGTTCATCCTTGACTTATTTCCTTTATGAGTAAATTAAGCTGCCATAATAAATAAGAACACAAGTAAACTTTTATCTATACTTTTCAAGAAATACAACACACTTCAGTCTTCCTTTTGTTGAGTCAAGACCCCCCTAGCAGAGTAAGCCGAGAGTACTGGATATTAAACTCAAGTTCCAGATAACCTTCAAAGCCTCTATCTTATGTTTGGTCTATATCCTCACTTGAAGTAAGACTTACTTATTTATAGACTCAGGAGATGGATTTCAAACCATTTCAAATCCGTTAATGCGCCACCAGATACTCATTGGGCCCCATCGTCATGACAGCATTAAAGAAAAGAGAATAGTTTGATTCTATCTTTTGACAAAGTTGGCCAAAATTGTACAGATGTGGCCGACAACTTCAAATGCACACTAAAGCAAAAGTGATAAGGAATTTCCTTTATAGCACATGGACGGCTATCTTTGGAATCATGGGTGTGATTAAAGGAGATGCGGCCGACATAAAATGACAAACAGATATGACTAATTGGTCTGACACTTATATATACAGTATTTACAGTGCATTTTTCTACTTACAAAATATCTAATGTGTACTGTGTTACATGTGCTAATCTGTATCTGGGTCTTCTTGTTCATGGGCTTAAGTGATATCTCGATAAATTCTTTTTTCTCTTATTTCTTTAAGAATAGTCCACCATCCTTCATTAAAATAGGCTTTATCTACTCTTGATTCGGTTCTGAGAAATGGTAAGTCTGGGACTAAAAGGTCTGAATATATTTTCTGAATCATATCCTCCATAAGCAGAGTATGTCTTTCTGGGCAGAATCCAAAATATCTATCATAAAGATTGTTAGCCACTCCTCTTTTTCTCCAATTTTCTATTTGAGTTCTTGTGTCCATCAGAGGCATAATAAAATTATCTCCATTGCATCATTCAAATACAGTGGCTCTCTTGGTTATAATCAAAATCTTATGTATTGCTGGCTCAGATGTTTTTGCTTGAGATTTTGGCGGGATACTTCAAATTTGCATTAAAAAACTATTATGTCCTCTTTCAAAAAATGAATATGCTACAAAAGAATTTTTTCTTCCAAAAAGATCACAATTAGATGGATGATTAAAAGAAAAAGATTAAAGAAATCCTGCATCTAATAATCTCTGTGGGGTAAGCTCTACTACTTGATTGTCTATTGATATCGCAGGCTAATTTTTACATAGTTCCATATTAATATCTACTTTAGCAATAACATATAACCATCTACAAGGGCAAATGTGTTCTGGAATCATATGTTCTTCATGTGCTTTAAACAGTCTTGAATCTTCATGTCTATCTAATGTTATTGTAAAACCCGGAAAAACTGAATAACTATCATTAGTTTGTTTTAACCCTAATTCTAATAATTTTCCTTGTAATTTAGTTAAATAATTCCATTCTTTTTCTTGTTTAAAATTAAATATTTTTTCTACAACTATACTAGGTAAAAAGCGATACAAAATAGTTTGATTTAAAAATAATCTATTTTTATGAGCTACCGAATTTGCTATAGCTAACATATTATAATAATAATCTGAAGTTTTTGGAATTTGAAATTGACTTTGTTCTACCTCTATTTTTCCCATTTAATACTTAACTTTATTTTCTAAATATCTATTTCTTTCTTGAAATCCTTCTAAAGCTGATTGTTTTTGTCTGAGTATTTCTTCATTTTTCTTTACATTTGCTTGAAAAAATTCTACTTGTTCTAATAATTCTAAATCAACTGACTTGTCTACAGTATTCATATATGTAAAATAATTAGAAAGAGCATGAATGAGTTGGGCTTTTATCTGAGCTCCTGGGCCGACTGTTGGAATTCGGTTCCACAAATTTCCAATAAATATTATTGCTCTTAATGAACTTGGACATTCATATGGGTTTTGAACTTTAAATTGCTCTTTCTTTGTTCATACAGTTTAGAGGGTCCAAAGTTAAAGTACTTGGGTTGACATGGAGAAGGCCCTGTTTGATTCATGCTTATGTAGTTTTCAGCCCAGTGGGTCTAATGTCGCCTTTGGGCCTGTATTTACTCAAATAATTTTTGAGATAAAAAATCTGCAAAAAAATTATCTTTTCCTTTACTATGTTCTATCTTGAATTTTAATCCATACAGAATAATTATTTCTATTAACTTTAACCTTCTATTATATCTAATTTTATCTATCTTTTCGGATTTAAGAAATTTTACTATAGGTTCACAATCTATTCTTAATGTAAATGGTTTATTTAAAAATATCCTAAATTTTTCTAAACTATTTATTATTCCTGTATGTTCCCAATCAATACTATTTAATCTATCTTTGCCTTTAATAATACCACTACAATATCTACAAACAACTTCTGTGTTTTTGGGTGCTAACTCATGAGGTTTTGCAAGTAACACTCCACCCCATCCTAATTCACTACCATAAATTTGTACAATTAAATATTCACTTTCTAAGGGTAATTTTAAAGGTTCTAATTTACTAATTTTATCTTTTATTATTTTTACTAACTCTTGATGTTTTTGTCGTCCTTTTTGCAATTTCTTATATAAAGGTTGTACTAATTGTGCTAAATTACATACACAAGAAAAGGAAATAAAGTCTCGAAATACTGGATAAGGGTTTTTTTTTTTTAATAAATTAATTTTTCAAGCTCAAATTCTAATTCACAAAGATATATATATTAATATCTAAAATTAAAGTTTGTCTCCGTTGAGGATGAAGATCACAATTAGATGGATGATTAAAAGTAAGAGATGAAAGAAATCCTACATCTAATAATCTCTGTGGGGTAAGTTCTACTACTACTTAATGTTTGTATTAGGCTATTTATTCTTAAATTAAAATGGGTAGCACTATTTTGACTTGATAATCCTACAAATCCTATTGTTACTGCTAAATTATTATTATCGAGAGTCATATCTTCATATTCTTTTGTCATTATTTTTATAGAAATCTTTTTATTAAAATGTTGTGTATCTATTACAAAATCTGGCGTGCAACAATTATTCCTAAGTTTTTACTCATATCTACTTCCATACTTGCTGCTTTATTTTTATCTGTATATGATTTATAATTTTCATATGATCCTTTATATTTTTCTAGTTCTTCTCTACTGAGTAAACTAATTGCCCCATCGTCATGACAGCATTAAAGAAAAGAGAATAGTTTGATTCCATCTTTTGACCTAGTTGGCCAAAATTACTTAACCTGATTTTCGAAATATCTATTTCTTTCTTGAAATCCTTCTAAAGCTTATTGTTTTTGTTTGAGTATTTCTTCATTTTGCTTTACATTTGTTTGTAAAAATTCTACCTATTCTAATAAGGTTAAGTATTTAATGGGGAAAAGAAAAGTAGAACAAAGTCAATTTCAAATTCCAAAAACTTCAGGAAACAACAATTAAACAATTAAATTTGTCAGATAAAGGTAAACAAATAATAGCCTATAATAATAGAGCATATTAGCCTATAATAACAGAGCATATTAATGGCCAGTTCAAGTAATTCAATTTTAAGTAGAAATCCGACAAATAAAGAAATATATAGATTAGATGAAATTGTAGATATAGATCAACAAATAGACAATTTTAAAAATAAAAAATTTAATTTAGTTAATCCTAAGCTAATTTATAATATTGGAATGATAGAAACTAGATATCAAGGTTTTAAAACATTAAGAGAATAATTAATTTCCTGTAGACAACTATTGTTCCTTTTTTCTTGTAGTTTTATAATATATTTATCTAAATTTTATTGTTTAGTAGTAATTAATTTCTTTACAAATTTAGCATCTATTATATCAATCTCATTATAACTAACGACACTTATATCATTAAGATTTTCTATTATAAACTGACTATCTATATTAGAAATATTTTTGGTAGTTTCTTTAATATCTAAAAGATCAAATGTAGGTGAGAAAGTTGAGCTAGAAAAGGCATCATCACGCTTTTGCGGCAACTCTGATAAAAAATAAATCGTAGAAGTGTTTTTGGAAAAAGTACACCATTGTTTAGAAAGGGTTAAAAGGCCATTAAAGGAATGAATAAAATTTAAACCAAGATAAAAATGGTAGGAAATATTATTTACAATTAAAACATAAGGTAATAAATATTTTTGGGAATTATTAATTATATATGATAAATAATAATTGTAAACAAAATTACGTTTCCAAATGTTATTTCAGTTTTCATTTCAGAAAAGAAAAACAACAACAGAAAATACAAAATAAAAAGCGACAACAAAAAAACAATAATAGAAAAACGACAGTGCTACCAAACGATCTCTAAATATTTCGAGTTGAGCAATCTCTCAGGGATTATTTGACCGACCCATTTTGTTGGGAACGAATGTTCTTTTTTTTTTTTTAATTTTTAATTAGTTTTCTATACACTTAATCTACGATTAAGGCTTCATTCGTTACAAATTTTGATTTTAATTTTTCTTATAATTTTTTTCATTTAATATAGTCTTTTTTCAATAAAATTTAATTTTTTTAAGAAATTATAATTTTTAAATGTATTAATTACATTCATAAAATTTTTTTAAAAATTTCACTTCTATTTAGTAAAAAAACGTAAGTAAAAAAATTAATTTTCTTATTCTTTCTAACTTTTACTTGAATAGACGTGAATTTTTTATTTTTTATTTTATAAATACAATTATCATGCCTAAAAATTATAATTTCTTAAAAAAATTAAATTTTGATGAAAAACATAAGAAAAGTTAAAAAAACAAATTTGTAACTAAACAAAACCTATGGGGCAGTTTCATGGCACAAATATATATATATATATATACACACACATTACTTTGCATGTGGAGGCTCGTAATAAATCGAGTGTTGGGTAAAAATTTATAAAAGTTAAAGAAAATTAAAAAAATTAATAAAATTATAAAAAAATAAAATAATTAATAAAATTTAGAAAATTTTAGTAAAAATTAATTTTGTGTTTAACAAATAAAGTTAAAAAAATAGATAAAATTGATAAAAATTAACTTTTTTTTACGTGGCAAACACCTCGCACGATGCACTTGTGAGAATCTTATTGCTTAACTTCAAGGGCGGATGCGAAGTGGTGGCCGTGTTCACTGATCCACTAAAAGTAAAATTTTGATTAAAAAAATAATAGTATAATTGGAAGAATATTTTTATAATTTTATCTTATAAAATGTATTCTTTAAAATAGATTATTTTAATATCTCAAATAATTTATAAATTTAGAAATGCCCCAGTTGGTGCAAATCTGCCTATCAACGTTAGAACTAACCATAATAATTAATTGAGAAGCCTTTCATCCACTGCTGTTTACTCATTTTTAATTATTTATTTATTTTTAATTTTAACAATGGTGAAATAAAAATGAAAGATTTGACAATTAAAAGTTTTCAATTTTGTAGAAGTTTTCAATTGTAACATCATTTAATACTAATAGTCTGCTTAAGGCAATTTAGCACCATCTTTCATTAAATTCATCTTTTACTAATACGCTATGATCTTTTATTTCCATATGTATGAGCCCAACGATTGTGGTGAGGAAGATTGCTAGCAACTGTCACACTTGCTTAGAGACATGGAAGGGTTTGGGGACGGCGAAGCTAAAGATGACGATGATGGTGATAGCGACGAAGACTATTAACAGGATGGACTTTGCTCGCTTCCACTGACAAAGAGAAGGAAAGAGATTGGAGTCAAAAGAGTCGTGAGAGGTGGTGCGGTCATTTGTTGGAAGAGCAGACATGGTAAGCGGCTAAGTTGGGTTTAGAGAGATGAAAATGTATGACAGTGGTTGTAGACACAATGACAGGTTGGGGTTATCGGAGTTGAAGTACAAAAATGCATTTTGTGGAGTATTAAATTGTGGAAATTCGTCCTCTAAAAAGAAAAGAATGATCTAAATTTTAAGTTGTTACTATTTCTTTCCCTTAATAATCTTGAAGAAAATAGAATTTCCATAATAATCTTGAATAAAACATTTGTAAAACGAGAATAAAGAGAAAAAAATGATAATATTTTTTTTAATATATGTTTGACAGTTTATGAGATAAAATACATTTTAAAAATATTTAATTACAAAAGTAAAACCCTTTTTTACCAATATTGGCAAAAGAAACTGTTAGTGTAATTTTGAAAGCCTTTAATTACTTTATCATATGAGAAAACAATTACAATCTATAGGAATCCAATCCCAAGGTTATCTCATAGATATGTAATCAAATTCTAGAGTTAAATCATAATTTATTTGAACCAGTAAAAGTAGCACCTGCGAGCACTTGCACACCTCATTTAATTTTAATATCTCTAATGACAATATTTAATTTGAAACATGAACAAATAATCTATAACTACAAACTTTTTAACAAATTGATATTTGTAAAAATCTGTTTAATCTAAGTATCATATACAAATTTGTACAGTAATAATAAAAAATTAAAAAAAAATTAGGTAATGATTTTATATACAAATAAAAAGTTCAATTTTTACTTTTTTCTTTTTTGTTTTTTACAAAAAATAATATGTTAAGGGTAATATGCTAGTGGTATTTCTCAATTTCTTCAATTTATAATTTTTATTTATTCTTGTTAATTTTAAAACACTATTTTCTCAAATTCATTTTTTTTTTAAATTTTGTAACGCCCCTAACTTAACTGTCCAAAACGTATGTCATGGGAATATAGAAATTTAACAAAACAAATAAAAATCTAGTTTAAGTTAAATCCATACCATAAACGTCCATTAACGTACTACCAAATGTATCTTATTCCCATGTAAAATAATATTGAGTGCATTCTCATTAATCAAACGATAATATAGTCTACTTGAACATCATTCTCCATAATCGCATCAAATGCCTACATAACCAGAACAAATATTATGACCATATCAATATCTCTCAAGACCATAATATCATAAATATAAATATCAGACCCATATTCTAAGTCACACAATTTATAACACTAATAACCCAACCATCGATTAAATAGAATGAACACAAATATTATCATTCATAGTTAAGATCGGACTTGGGTAACTCAAGCTTAAACTACCTACGTATCCCACCTCAATAATCAGGTTACCATAGTTTCTAATTTATTTTTTAATATTCACAACCCAACTCATTATCGATAAATTAAACATTAAATATCATCATTATTAACAATTTTAATATCTAAATATATAATAATCATCTAAGTAATCTCATGTAATGGGTAATGATGGAATGTAATGCCAATACATACTTTCTAATTTTCATCTATCCCCAATCTTATCCTGAGACTAGTAACACTTAACAAAGTATGCAAGGTCACTAACCGCACCATTTAATGCTTACGGCAAATGATAATCTCAATATATATCATATGTGGGGAACCGAGTTACACCCCCATAGGTATAAGATTCAGGGGCACCAAGTTACACCCCTAGCCCTTTTGCTAGGGAATCAAGTTACATTCTTAGTCAGGCATTTGTTTAACTCAAGTAGGGTTCGGCTGCAGTGTGAAGAAAATCTCAGAATATATCATTTCAATATTAACGTCCCAACTTCAATGACTAAGCTCTAGTCATATATATATCGACTGGAGATCATTTGTATTTTTAAAATCTCATTTTCTTATTTTTTTCAAAATCATGAATACTGTACATATATATAACCTGTGCTTTGGCACGTCAACAATATAAATATAGCACTCTCGGCCAATCAGTGCTCATACATCCAACTGAATTATGTAACTCTAGTCCCACGCACATGATATATTCAATCATGTAAATAAACATCACCTTAATATAAAACACATTCCGATTTGGCTTGATGATGATTGAGGTTCCCTTTAACTTTAAAAATCATTAATAAATGAGTTTGAGCACAAAGCAAGAGTTTTAAAATCAAAATTTAATATCTTTGGTAATTTCTACCTAGTGCCGTTCAAGTGCTAGCAACAAATACAAATACTCGGCCACACTATCCAGCCTCGTTCGGATGCCAGTGCCCAGAACTTGATTTCTGGGTTTGTTTTCAACGAACCCTAACTCCAAAATAACCTCAAATCACTCATGCAAGCCACAAATTCAACAATCAAGTATATACCTACATTCAAACACCTCAATGGCATGTTTCCATAACAATAAATTTAAAAATAAGTCAATTATATGCAAGATCTCAGCTCATATATGTATATATATAACCACATTCATTTATACATATATGTACATAAATCATCCAAAACTCAACAAAACTCAACGAATAATATATGAAAATCTTCCTAGCAATGAGTGGAACTGTCACGCCCCGATTCCGGGGAACCCAGGGAGTGAGTGTAAACCATTCATCACATGTCAACACAGTCCCAAACATCAGAGTAAACGCACCGGTCACGCACTGGACCCACGAAACAAAACTGCTATATA
>JAVXUM010152425.1:0-14250 GCA_035590655.1 Pouteria glomerata
CCCCTGGTCATCCGATGCACATCCCGCGATTTACCTCCCTCATGTTGCTCCAGGGCAGGAGTAGTGGGGGCCCCTAAAGTCAGGGTATGACCTTTTTTTTTAATTTAAGGTAGTGTTTTAGGATTACCTTTTAACTTTTAGTTGTTTAGTTGGACATAAAAGCTGACAAGAGAGCGTTTTAGGGCTGGGTATTTCACTGAAAACAAGCTTGAATCTTGCCTTTTCAGGATTTTTTTTATTATTTTTTTAAATCTTTCAATAATTTATGATTTTCTATTCAACTACTTGGTTGTCTTTTCTTCCTTCCGATTAAAGGATTGTGATTAGGTAAAGTGATTTAATCTCTCTTAATCATAATCATCAATGTTTTATTCTCAGTTTGATCAAATAGTGATTCATTTTTTATTTATATTTTTTTTACTCTTGAATACATATTCATACTCTTCTATAGGTAATATGTGATTCAAAGGCATGTATTTATGAATTTATTTTTTAAAATTTTAAGTGAATCAATAATTATTTTTTTAAATTTGTTTTTGTCAAATTTCTCGATATGGTTGTTACGGAATTGAATTTAAAGGTGGAATTCCCACCGCTCTGTCCTGAATTATGGTGGAGGAAGTAAATCACAGGATGTGCGTTAGTGGTGCAGAGAGCAAAGACTGCCTTTTACTGTCTGTGCAATGAAAAGATCCGCAATCCCTTAGAGTCGAACTCTCGCACGACCGGTTAAGCACTACCTCACATTCGTCCTTTTACCGGATGACCTATGCCCAGGGGCATTACGAAATTGAATCTAGACTGAATTAAAGTAGGAGAGAGAAAATCACCAAACTCTAATTGCATGAATTGAATAGGAGGTAAGACTTTAATTTATTAAATTAAGTTGGTATGAGCAGCAGTTGAAAAAGTAAATAAATAAAAGCGCAAAATGGATTTTTTTTTTTAATGTTGTCGAAATAGGACTTTCAAGGGAATAATGGTTGAAAATACTCTTTTCATTCTATCAATTTGTGGTGGAATGGGCCTCCCTCCTGTCAATGTGTTGTGTTTCGTTCATCAATTTGAGCTGGAGGGGGCTCTGATTGTGTTCGTCTACTTTCAACATAATGAATTGCACAAAATGCAAGCCCAACGGACCGTCCACTTTCAACATAGTAAATCCACAAATACCCCATTTCTTAGGGATGTACACTCCTCGGATACTTGCCTAATTAGTTATCATAATCAAGTCCGTTTATTTTTTTTATGTGTATAACTATTTTAAATCTATTTATTTTATTAGTTAGAACCTTATACCGATCTCGTCCTATCCAATTATTAATTATCTATTTAAAAAAACTCGTTAAATATTCATTTAAAAAATAATTTTTTAAACATTTAATGTGTTATCTATAATGTTCAATAAATATTATTCTCTATGTTATGTGAAAATTAAAAAACAATCTCATTCAAATAAACTACAATTGACATTATGCATATAAATTTAACTCACTTCAAAATGTAAATCAATTGACAATAATTCACAATTAAATAGTTATACAGATAAAAAGTTTAACTATTTTTATTTTAAAAACAAAATTATAAAAATTTAAATGTACATAATATATTATACTATATTAAACGAATATTTAATGAATACCATATAAATAGAAAAAGATACTGAATATCAAATATTTTATAAATAAATTTTAAATTCGTCTCAAATCTACATAAATATTGAATTTTAATCTTAAATTTATTAGATCGTATTAAAATATTTTTTAACTGTTTTTTTTAAATAAATTTAATCGAATAGGATACCTTCTTTCACCCGCTCTGACATCCGTGCTCACTCAGCCGAGTCGGAACAACTGCAAAGTGTCCGAAGCAGTAATTAAAGTGAAAGCGACATGAAAAGGCCGCGTATTGTTTATTTTGGACCTTTTTGCCCCCAAGTGAATTTACAACGTTGGGTTAGCTCCATTAATGTTTTCTGACCCATTTTCAGTTCTACAATCAAATCATGATGTCATCTAATCAATGGACATACTTATTTTGAGGGAAGAAGAAGTATAATTTTTATTTTTTATTATATTAATATGAGAGAGTAATAATTATTTTTAGAATAACTATTACCCTTATATAGATTTGAGAACGTGGGTAACGAATGTGGGGTAAATTGTTACTTAAAAACGAGGAGTAATGAAAAATAATGAAAGAATTTTATCTCTTTTTATTATCTTATAAAATATTTTTTTATATTCTTGCAAAACTATAAAAAATATTTTTTATTTAATTAATAAATAATATAAAATAATAATTTATTTAATTAAATTAAAATTAATTATTAAATTATTATATTAAAATAATATTATTAAAACATTAATTTATCACTAAAATTATTTATTTTCCAAAATTAAAATTAATCTTTAATAAATAATGTTAATATTAAAATATTATATTAAATAAAAATTATTTTTCGTAAATAATTATTTTATTAGATTATGTGTTGTATTAATATAATTACTAAAATTAATAATTTATTTAAATAAACTAAAATTATTTGTTTTATTAAATTATTTGTCAAAGTAAAAATAATTTTTAACACATAATAATTCATTATTGAAATTAATTACTATTGAAATATTAATCTATGATAAAATTATTTTTTATAATTAATATATTTATTTAAAATTATATGTAATAATATATATTTTATTAAAATTAATTATTATTTTAATAATTATTATTATTATGATAATTTATTTTATTATAATATTTTACTAAGATCAAATATTAACTTCTACCTTTGATCAATTTACATTAATTCTAAACATAATTAATTTTTATTCTTTTAAAACTTTTAACATTCTAAACATAATATAATTATTAGCGGTAATATTTAATTTTTTTCAATTCAAACATAAATATCATAAATGTGTTATCCAATTAACTATGGCTGGGGCAACAATTACTTCTGTAATCTTTTACCTCTAAAATTTCCATCTTGTACCGAACATTACCTAACTAGTATAGATCCAAAATACGAATAAATTATGGCCCCTTCTAGAAATCTTTTAATTGTTTATAAATTTTTTACAAAATTTAAATCTTCTACTCGCAACTCCAAGCACACTCTATATATACAAACGCAAAAATATGGTTACTTTTAAAAAATAAGAGTATATACATGAGAGATATATTAAAAAAAATATAACTTTGTTAATTAAATATGTAAATATAACATTTACTAAAAAAATTAATTTAGTAAAATAATTAACATTGTATAATAATTATACTTAAATATTAATAGCTAAATTATATCGATTTGACCTCGAGAGATTTACTCTCTAGGTCAAACTCTTAAAGAGTGAATCTCTCTTAATTTATGCCACACATACTGGCTCCTCAACATGTGCAGTAGTAAGTCGCGGACTCACGTAATGGTGAGGATTCGAACTCATATCTAAGAACTGGATATGATTTGTCTTACCAACTTTATTACGTTTTACGCTCAAAAGACTAGTTCCAAGAGTTGTTAAAGAGAGAATTCGAACTTAAAAACTTGGGACAATAAGTCCCTAAAATTTCGATTCTAAGTCATCTCACCCAAACTATCGGGGTTACGGCTAAATTATACGCTTAACAATTGTGATGTACATGCACGTGAAAACAGAACGGCTTGCTTGGGTTAACGACAGCGCCGTGATGACCCTTGAACCACCGAAGTTGTCTCTCTAAAAGTTTGAGTAACTTTTAGTAATTTTATATTTTTTTATAAATTATAATTTTTAATATTTTTAGCCAATAAAAGTGAAATTTGAAGCAAAAAGTATAACTTTTAGGTATTTGGTAAAATTATTACTGTAATAGAACTAAAAAATAGTAACTTTTGTGTGTTTGGTAAAATTTTTTATTGTAACAGAGTAAAAAAGTAAAAAAGAGTGGGGCCTACTGTAATAATGATTTACTGAACAGGATAGAAAAGTGACAAAAATTAAACTTTTACCAATCACTAAATTATTATAACAACTCAATTTTTGGTAATTTTTTATATTTTTTTGACCTCCAAAACGGCTCTTAAGGCTAAGGGCTTTAAAAAAAATTAAAATTAAAATTAAAAGATTAAAAAATTTATTAATAATAAAAATGTTATATAATATTTTAAATAGAAAAAACCAAAACTTTTAAACTTCTCGCTCTAATTTTATTTATAAATGTCATAATTATGTTATATTTAACGTAATAATTATTATTTTTTAATTTTATTAAAAAAAAATTTGATCCATACTTTTGAACTTCTTACTTTAATTAATTGTACTTACAGTTCATAATTATCTCATATTTAATATATCAATTATTATTTTTTAGGAACAAAAAGCTTTTGAACTTATTATTTAACTTTATTTATATGTTAAAATGATTTCATGTTTAATCCATTAATTATTATTTTTAATTTTATTTAAAATTCTATTCAGACTAATAAAAAGATTTTGAACTTTCTAATCCCATCCATACATGTAACAATTATTTCATATTTAATGCATTAATAAGTATTTTTTTTCATTTTGTTGAAAATTTTATAATAACAAATAGGTTAAGTTTCTCTAAAAATTTCATCTAAATTCCATAAATTTTTAATCACGGTTCTGGTCAAGCATTTGCCGAGGAAAAGAGAAAAATATCTTTCGGAGGAGCAAGCCTTGGTGGGTGAGGAGATGGAGGATTAGTAATCCGAGGCTTGCAAAGCTGAAGTCTGGTTTCTATAAGAACCCAGGATTTCCTGTTCGATTACACTGACTGAGGTAACCCCAGGTTGGCTGGAGCAATTTAGGTGGTGTTTGGATGATAAAAAAAAAAAAAATAGATAAGAAAAATGTAAATATTAATATAAAAATGATATGTAATAAAATTTAATTAGAAAAAGTATAAAAAATTAATAAAAATTAATCAATTTAGATGAGTTTTGAACTTTCAAAAACAGCCCATTAGTATCAACTATTTGGAGGAGTAATTTTCAGCATAAATCTATTAACTTTTGAGATTTGTATGTTCAGTAAAATATTAAATTTTACTTTTTTTTTTTTTCAAAGTTGCTTAACTTAAAAGTTATCAAAATTTTTATTAAATATGTAAGAAGTTGTTAAAAATTTTATAAAATACGAAAAAATTATCAAAAATTATTAAAATTACTAAAAATTACTACATATTTTATTAAATAGACCAAAATTTTAACTGCCACTTTTAGTACAAAAATGCCCAAACTTAAATGACCCTTAGTTCCAACTGTATTGGCATGATGACAATTGCTGATCACCAAACTGATGCAAGATGCCGGATTTTTTTTTTTCTGAGAATAAAAAAAATTAAGGAAATGCTGTTCAGAAAAGATAATTCGAAAATTTAATGCTAAGGAAATTGTATTTTTTAAATTTGTATTCATTTAGCCTACAAACTCATTATAAAAATACATTTTTAGAATTTTCTTTCTTGCATAATCTCATTTTTGGTTGGCTATTATGTGTAAGAGACTAACTCAATGAGAAAATACATTTTAAATTTGTGTTTTCATTCAGAATATCTCTTCTTTTTTTTTTTTTTTTGAAGGAATAAAGACCAACTTATTATAAGAAAAATTGGGTGATAACATCCGGAACAACCTCCCATAAAACATAGGGAGCAAAGCGAATGGAAGCTCTAGCAAGGTGATGAGCTACACCATTCAAATTACGCCTAACCCATCGGACCTGGATATCTGGTCTAGACTCCAAAAGAACCTTACAATCTTGAACAATGAGACCAAAATCCGAAAGATCACAAGAAGAAGAAACCAGAGCAAAAAATAAATCTAGACAATCAATAAAAATGAAGCCAGATTGCTGGAAATGGTCCTTGACGAGCAATAATGAGTTCCTTAGAGCAAGAGCTTCGGCAACAGCTGGATTCTTCACACCATCTTGATAACCAGAAAGAGCCTTGAGGAAATTACCTTCAGAATCTTCAAAAATTGCAGCAAAACCAGTGCTATCTTCAATTTGAAATAACGCAGCATCAACAAAAGCATGCCAATGAGAATTCTCTAAGTTGGTAATACCATGTGAAAACAAGGAGGCCCCACCACATGAAGCAACAAGAGCAACAGATGACGTTGCTTTGATGAAACTCCACGCCCTCCAGTCCCTAAAATGAGCAGTAGCTGAATGGCATAATTGTTGAGGCGAAATGAATTTAGCAGACCAATGAAAATCATTTCTGCTTTTCCATAAATACCAGCAGATCAAAGCCCACAAAGCCACCTTTTCCGCACCTAAAGACGTCCATGTCTGCATGAAAATATTAACAAAGGAAGCATGCATTGGCATAGAACCGAAACCAGCACATCTCCAAACATCACAAGCATAAGGGCAAAACAAAAATAGGTGATCTGTAGATTCATGCATCGGGCAAAATAGACATTTATCATCAATGTTCACCCCTCTATTTTTCAAATTCACTTTCGTGGGGAGAACATTTTTTATCGTTCTCCATATAAAATCTCGAACTTTGGGGGGCACTTCCAGCTTCCAAATCCTGCACCACACATCACGGTTATGAATAGGAACGGCTCCCTCAACTGCGTTGAGACTAACGCGATAACCGGACTTGACTGTGTAAATTCCTCTTTTATCAAAATGCCATAGAAGAGAATCGGGAACATTATGAAGACTCAACGGAATCTTAAGAATAGACCGAATGTCAGCAGCAGAGAAATATTCCATCAACAATCCAATATTCCATTTCCTGTTACCCGCATCAATAAAATCACAAACTCTCCAATGTCTATCCACAAACACATCACCATCTTCAGCAACAAAACCACCCTCTTTAGGAATCCAAGGATCTGATCCGGCAAATATACTCCTACCATTTCCAACACGCCACCGCACACCTTCCTTAAGCAACTCAATAGAAGCAAAGATACTAGACCAAATAAAGCTCGGGTTATTACCCTTACGAGCTTTTAAAAAATCCCCCAATGGGAAATATTTGGCTTTAAACACACGATAAAACAAAGTATCTTTATGAATAAGAAGGCGCCAGCCTTGCTTGCCAAGCATTGCCAAATTAAAATGATGAAGTTCTCGAAAACCCATCCCACCCTCTGATTTCGGAATACCCATACAGTCCCAAGCAATCCAATTAATACCCTTACTTGCCTCTTTCTTGCCATTCCACCAAAATCTATTCATAATGACTTGAAGCTCACGACATAAAGACAATGGTAGAAGAAAAACTGACATATAGTATGAGGGTATGGCCTGTGCAACTGACTTCAAAAGAACCTCACGACCCGCCCTAGAGAGAAACCTATTATTCCAAGAATTTATCCTTAACCACAATTTGTCCTTGATGTAGCTGAATAGTTGCTTCTTGTCCCTCCCCACAAAGGAGGGAAGGCCCAAATACTTACCGGTATCCATGGGATTAGCAACGCCCAGGATGTTTGAAATACTTAACCTCACCTCTTCCTGCACACAAGGACTAAAAGAAATACCAGATTTTTGAAGGTTCACAGCTTGCCCAGAGGCTTTTTCGTAATCCGACAAAATATCCTTAACAACCAAAGCCTCAGAACTGTTAGCTTTAAAAAAGAATAAAGAGTCGTCTGCGAACAACAAATGAGAAATGCTAGGACAACCTCTACCAGCTCGACACCCATGCAACAAACCCCTCATTTCTGCATCCATAAATAGAGAAGAAAGACCCTCTGCACAGATCAAAAATAAATATGGCGATATGGGGTCACATATATATATACATATACTGTAATTAAGCTAATTAATATTCATTTTGTTTTTGAAGAATAACAACAACCTATTATTACCAAAAATTATTGTTGGGATAAGAGTTAAGATTTTTAACACCCTTTTAATTAACATACATTTAGAACTCATCTTTAAAATTGTTGGAATTAGACGATGAATTTATATTTTGTCATTTAGTAATACTTTTTTTTAATTGACAAATATTTCAGTATGTTAAATAAATATTTTATTTATTATTTTTTTAGTTTTATGGGATTATTGATTACTTTTTTACTATAAAATGTGTGGATTGTTATTATTGAATTTAATTTAAATTAATTTATGTATATAATTTATTATAATTTCTGTGTTTTGAAATTAATTTTTTATATATATAATTCATGTTTTAATGAAAATGTATTTTTGCGAAAAAAAGGGGGCTTTTTTTCCACAACAAGTAATCGAAGTGCATACAATCCTAATTCCGTACGGCACGTAAACTCAATTATTTGGGTGTGTTTGGAGTTATATAAAATAAAAAGTTAATGTCTCAAATTTTGTATAATGAGTATAAAATTGTATAAAATTTAAAAGTTAGTGTCTTATTTTTTTATGTTGTAAGTAAAAAATTAATATTTTATAATTTCGTAATTTATATTTATAAAAATTTATAAAATTTTATTTTATTTTTTTTTATGGCAAACGCACTCAGCTCTTTTGCCTCAGATGATGTCAACCTCCCGGCGGACTTCGCGGCAAATCGGCGCTGAAAACGCGGGCCACGCATCCTGCGGCGAAGATCTTGCCACGTAAGATTACAGGTGCGTACATTTCTAGGTGTCATCAACATATCTGTTGTTACGGTAACTTTTGAGTGATATGCCGTGTTTGATGGAGAAGAAAAAATAAAAAAGTACAAGGAAAAGTACTGATGATTTGATATAAAGGTGATATGTGTTAAAATTTAATTGGAAGAAATTACAAAAAGTAATTAAATTTTGGTGAAGTTTGGTAGAAGTTGGTCCACCAAACAGGGCCATAAAAGTTAGATAAAATAAAATAAATTAAAATAAATTATGTATACATAATTTATATAATGAGATAAAAAAATATAATTTTAAAAACTTTTAATAAAATTTTTCACATCAAACAGACTCTTAGTTGAAAAAAAAAAAAAAATTTGCTAACTTTTACATTTTTTTGCAATATTTTTTAAAATTATTAAAAATTATTTAAAATTTCTTTAATCCTTTAGTAAATTACAAAAGGTTCACAAAATTCTTAAAATTTCATTCTCATCTTCTTTTCTATTGTTAATATTTTGTTACATCATATTAACATAATATATTTATTAAATTAAAATTATTTTTAATAAAATATATAATTAAAATAATTAAATTAAATTAATAAATATTAAATTAATATGCCATATATTTTATTAAAATTATTTGAATTAAATATTTTATTAAAATAAAAATTAATTATTATAAATAAAATTATATTTTTAAAAGTAGTTTTAGTCATTAAAAAAATTAATTATATTGCAACTCAGAATCTCGTTTTAGTTCATCTACTTTTAAATTTTAATTATTATAGTTAACCATCTATGCTTTAACATTTTAAAGTTTAAGTTAATTTTCTCGTCAAGGCTCCTTTGGAGATGTTTAGTGTGATAAAAAATGAGATAAAATGAGATAAATTATAAGTTCATAATAAGTATAGTGAGATAAACTTTTATAAATTTTTAAAGATTTCTAGAATTTTTTAACAAAAACCCCTGCACCAAACAACCCAAAAAGAGAAGAAAATAAAATATTAATTAGGAGAAAAATAAGAGAAATAATAATATCTTCCTTTTATTTAGTTGTAAATGTAAAAAAGAATTAAAAATAATAATTTTTTTCCTTTTACTTGTGAGTTGAGAAAAAATGGAAGAAAAAGAAAATATAGATGATTATTTTACCATTAAATTCTTTAAGAAATTGAAGTGTAATCAATTTATTTAACATTAGAACATATTTATAATTTAATTTTTTTATTCTATTTTTTTCATGGTCAAATATGTCATTTTAAAAAAGTTTTTAATTAATTTTTCTCTTCTCTCTATTTCTTCCCACTTTTAAAAAAATAAAAATTTTAAAATTTTAGCACTCATTTATCTTCCCATTTCTTTCTATTTTTTTCTTTTTTCTCCCAAAAAAAACTTACAAACAAGTAATTAATTCCATTTTTTTTCTTTTCTTTACATTTAATTCCATCTAAACGGACTATAAACAAACACGATAAAAATTTATTAGATATTCGATAGATGTTATTGACACTTGATTTCTCTTATCAATAAATACGAGGGAATAATTTTTAAATATAAAAAATTAACTATTACAATTAAAAGTAGAAAAAATAAAATAGGCACTCAACATTTTCTTATCAATGAATATGAGGGAATGATTTATAAGTGTAAAAATTTTAACAGATGATATTTGTATTTCTTTATTAATTTTTTTTCACTATATGTTGAAAAAAGAGTAAAGTAAAGCGAAGAAAATTAATAAAGTAGTACAAATATCTTTAACTAAAATTAAGTAGAGAGATCAAAATAAAATTATGTAGAAAATATAAAAGTAAAAAATATAATTTTGTATAAACTATTATCTTAAAAAATGACGTTTATTCAAAGAGTAATAAAGATTCTATTTGGAGGTGAAACAAAAATTAGTCTTTTATCTCTCAACTTTATGCATTCCAAGATGGATATTAGGCGGGCAACAAAGAATGATTTTGAACGGTGGATCTATCAACCTTTGAAGAAGATTAGATAGGTCCAAATCATCATTGCACCAAAACTTTGCCAATCGGATATCATTTTTATTTTTTTTATTTTTTTATTTTAATTTTTATTTTAATTTTTTGGTTTGAAAGCATAGTGGCTTACACATCATCATAACAAGAGACAAATGTGTTTGGCCTACACATCATCATAACAAGAGAAAAATGTGTTTGGCCTTTCTGTTTGGTTGAGTCCCAGGTCACATTTTGTGCCTTCTTTTGATACTGTTGGTTTGTTTAGATTGTGGAAAATTTTTAAAAATTTTTTGAAAAATTTATAATTTTATAATAAATTTTTTTATTTAGAATTATGTGAATTTATAAAAAAAAATTTAAATTTAAATATTTACAAATAATAACAAATTTTTATAAACCTCAATAAAATTTTTATAATTTTTAAAAAATTCTAACAGTAAAATTAAAATAATTATGTCAAAATTCGCTCGAACAAAGAAAAATCTGTTAAATAAAATTATTCATCTCTATAAATACATAAATAAATGTAAAAAAGTTACTCACATTATATTTTTTTATTAACTTTTAAAACTCAAAAGGTGTTGTTTGACCGTGGCCCATGGCCCCATGTAATGCTCTCTCTCTCTCTCTCTCTCTCTCTCTCTCTCGCGATATCATAGTATCTTCATTCCTTGGATTAGATCGGAAGATGGCGCTACTGCACCTCGCGTTTCTTAAATCAAAGTAACAAAATCAAAAGAAAAGAAAGTAAAAGTGATTTATGCTAAATTGGTGCATAGATGAGATAAGCCCTACAATTGAAAATGATGGCTCACCTCAGTGCCGTTAAAATTTCTGAGTGTACAAGAAATGAGTTGATATATTTGTATGGTAATTTGTACATAATGAGGAACTAAATCACATTTTTAGTATTTCAGATAGAGAACCTAATAATTTTTTTCCCACCTTATAATTGACAACTTGTTGACGTGACTCTAATCAAATAGCATATAATATTATCTAATGTAGATTTCGAACCAAAAGTTTTTAAATTCGTTATCCGTTCTATTATACATTATACATAAAAATACCAAGGTATTGATGAATAATAAAAATTGATGACACCAAACACTTGGTGAGAGTTTTTAATTTCTTCCATTTCACGACCCTTTAACGACATTAAGTATTCATATTTTGTCAATAAGTAATGTTTAAAATTCTATAAGTTATTTAAATAATTTTACTTTTATACTTTTTTTTTTTAATTTTTTTTTTTTGTTCTTTAATTTCTCATTACTTTTATTAATCTTTTTAAAATATTTCATAATTATTCACTATTTACTTAAATGCAACTATTTATTATTCATTCTTTCTAATTTGTAATTAATTATTTTTATAATTTATAGAAAACAGAAAAATTAAGAAGAAAATAAAGAAATAAATTTAATGAGTAGTTTGGTCTAGAAAGTATGTGAGATTTTCTTATTTTAAGTTGTGTTATTTATTCTTATCACTAGGGCTGTATTTGTTTTGGAGGATTGGATGATATGGAATAAGTAATATTGTGGGACCCATGAAAATAATATGTGGGATTGGATAAAAGATAAGATTATGTTTTGATGTTTGGTTAGTGGGATATAAAGTGGAATAAAAAATGTGATTTGATATGTGATGCGAAAGAAAATAATTTTGAACCTTTAGATCTTGGCGGGAACCAAATCTAGGGGTAGTGGATAATGTATCCCACCTCAGCCATAGTATTAGACATCCGGCTTTTTGCCAGACAAAACTAATTTTTGTGGGCCTATGGGATGAGGCATCCTTCGGCCAAATTCCACAACAAACGCTGGATGGCAGTGGGTTTCACGGCTAAGTAATCCAGTCTGAAATTTTCATCCATGAAACAAACGAAACCTAAGAGTATTGATGGGGTTAGTGCAAAAAGCATTTCGGCCTCTTAAGTGTAAAAAATTAATGATCTTGCTATGTCATTTGGAGATCAGGATCATTTAATCATTTAGACCACTAAATGATCGTTAAATAATTTAAAAAAATGAAGTTAAATCAAGACTATTAAATCATTTGAAGAAAATTAAGGGCATTGATCTTTTGCACTTCAACCCATGTAACTTATATTAGTGAGACTTAAAAATTAATAAAATATTAATTTTAGTGAATCTTTTTTAGTTTTCTCGAATAGCCTTCGACTTCTTATCAAATTTAAAATTTAAATCAAATAAATTTTAAAAACTATTTTTAATGAAGTTATTTTACAAATTGTAAATTAATAATCACCACACTATTTAAATTTTACAACCCTAATTAACACAAATAAAGCGATAATAGGACATCACTAAGGTAGTTGGTAAAATTATAAATTTGATGGAGCTAACTAAATGAAGTTTTTTGATTTATTCCATTAATACCATTTAACTAATAATAATCACCTATAACTTAAAAAATATATAAGTAATTTTTTAAATCGTACAAGTTATTTATGTAATTTTTTCTTTGTATTTTATTATTTTTAAAATGTTCTTTAACTAGTCAATATTTTTGTATGTATTTTTAAAATATTCTATATTTACTTAAATACAGTTGTTTGAAATAAATGTTTCAATCTTTTTAAAATTTAATTCTATTTTTAATAATATAAAAAATATAAAAATAAAAATTTAATGAATATACCTTTATCTAACACAAATGTATGTGTATCCTCTTTTTATCAAATAGAATTGAGTATTACAAATATATATCATATTATATATATATAAAGTAGAGACTAACAATGCAAAAACGTAACTAGTGATACAGTTGTGACATCTAATCATAGTTATCTTAATTATCTTATAAAAAATTAATATTTTATGTAATTACTATTCTGTTTAATTTACGCTTCCATTTTTATTTTTATCATAATTTATACTTAATATTTTTATTTAATCTACATTTTTATTTTATCATATAACTTCTTATTTTTTATTTTTATTTTCATTTAAAATACATTCTTAATTTTTATTTTTTATATTTTAATAAATAATTATTTAAATACAATAAATATTATTATTGTTATTAAACAAAATAATACAAAAAATTATTTACTTTCTTAAATAAGTGTTTTAGTAATAAATACTATTATTATGATTTTCTGTATCTTCTATTTATCATATAACTTCTTATCTTTTATTTTTGTTTTTATTTAAAACATATTCTTATTTTTATTTTTTTTACATTTTAATAAATTATTATTTAAACATAATAAATATTATTGTTATTAAAAAAAATAATGCAAAAAATTATTTAACCTATTAAACAAGGGTTTTAGTTATTATTATTATTTTCTATATCTTAATTTGTTAACAAACAACATGTATAATTGTTATTTAAAATATAATCATAATAAATATTATTAAAAATAATGCAAAAAAAATTATCTTATTAAATAAATATTTTATTTTTATTAATATTAATTTATAATTATATAATTTAAAGGTATTTATTGTACATAATTACTACTTATTCACAATTCTATTTAAATTAAGATGTTCATTGATATCACTTAATATTTTTATTTAATCTATACTTTGATTTATCATATAACTTCTTATTTTTTATTTTTTTATATTTTAGTAAATAATTGGGTAAAAGTTTGATAGTTAATAAATTAGGTAGTATATTCTCATCTCAAGTAGAATATAAATTC
>JAVXUM010152493.1:0-14241 GCA_035590655.1 Pouteria glomerata
ATGATATTTTAGAATGTAAAAACTTTAATGTATTATGATATACTATTGTAATTAATTTAGCCTTTAGAATATTTGTGAATGGAATTATATTCTTGTAGAATTATTGTCTTGGTTGGACAGGTTTACATATTATAGTTGTGGGTCCCATTGTGTGACCGTTGTGTATGCTCTGATGCTATGACCGATTATCCACTCCTCGGGTCCTTGGACCTACAGTGTGACACTTCTGAACATTATAACAGTACAACAAAACCATTCCAAAATGTGGTATTCGTATCTTCGATTAATTTCCTCTACCTCATTCACTATTCGATAAAAATTATGAGTGATACTCCTGGAAAAAAGGTTGGTTTTATGGAAGATAAGATGAAGAAATTGAAATATCGAAAACCTAGACGAAGGAATTGAGATACCGAAAACCTAAGTCCTCCCTCTAAACTGGCAACGAGAGGGAAGACACCTACCTCGTGTTCAAGCTCCTTGGTTAACCTAATTTCTACATTGTTAGGGATATTGAATCGCTGTTTGAAATTTTCAAATCCCTCCCTTCTTATCTCATCTGCAAGTTTACCCATCTCTGCAGAAATAATAGAAGAACAAAAGATTGAAGCGAAAGAAAAGAAGAACTCACCAAGCGAAGACTAGGGAGAGAATAGAAGAAGGCGCTGCGCGAGAAGAAGATCAGAGTCGCGATATGAACGAGAATTTTGAAATGTTTTCTGCTGTCAGAATCCAAAAAAGAAAGAAGTGTATATTCGCGGAAGGTTTGAATTTACGGGAGGCGAAAGGACTTTAAAGCAGTAAAATTCACATTTACTACCTATAATACGAAAAGACACTAGTATGACGGCTGCAGCCGGATTTTAGGGTTTCGAGAAATGTGAAAAGCTCTCGCACGTGCTAGGAATGAGAAAGTTAGTAATACGTTCCCAATCAGTAGGCTACACCTTAAAAGCGAAAGGATGTGAAAAGTTTACCTATGACAGCAAGATTTGAATTCTCATATTTATTACTCTGCTCAGGAAAAAACTTAATCGAGCAAAGTAGGGGCATAATGTTGTATTAAAAGTACTATAACACGTGTCCTCATTTTAGTGAAGGTCTTGCCGAGCAGCTAAATATTCAATATCATTTGTTCCTGACCATAGGAAATCGGCCCTAATGAACAAGATGAACGGGGAACGAGTTTCTGACTTTCTCGTTCGAATATAACTAAATAATTTTGTTTCATACACTCATCATCATTGGACTGCTGGGCAGATGTGACAGTGAAACTTGCTTAAAATTTAAGTATTCAACTAAAGCCGTCTTTTACCATGTCTGCATTTAATGCAAAACGTTTCATCACACGAGTGGTGTGGCTGAATAGGGAAAGAAATGATTTCCTCAATAAAAGAATATTATTTCATTTATGTTTTCCCTACTATAAATACAACAGTTAGTTATTAATTCAGGTACGCTCTCTAATTTTTCTCCAGACACTCATTGAATCTTGTTAAATTCACCACTTGCATTTACTGACTTTACCATCGGAGGGTTTTTGTCAAGGACCCTCCTCGACTAATCCGTCTAACTTTCACTACTTTTCAGGTCTTCTTCTTCTCAATTACGGAGGTGTAGCGAGCATTTTCAGTTGAGATTTTTTGCTGCCGAACATATATCATTCACCTTTCAAAAAAAAAAGAGTTTATATATAATTCAATCAGAGACCAAAACACATATATCAGTCATGAATAGGTTATTGAGAGATAGAAGATTTCATGAAAGTGCACATAAATAATGGTAAATTAATATTTCATTAAATAGAGGAAGAAAGAATAGACGTTCACAAATATAGGAAACTTCAGGCACGAAAAATATAATTTAAATTTGCTAAAAAATATTAAAATTATTTATTTTGTTCTTACTGTATAAATTACGAACTCACAATTTTTATCAAATTTTATAATTTTTTACACTTCAAATGTCCCCTTAACCAACAAAAAGTTTAACGTGAAAATTTATAAAAATAACTTACAAAAATAAAAATTACTAATAAAAAAATTAAAAAGTAATATAACTATAACCCAAACACATTTCTCTGCCCAACACCACATAGGACATATGTCACATCAAGTGACTTATTTTGTAATATAGATTTAACAGAGAAAATAAGAATTTTATGAAAAAGGGTCAGGCACAAATATAATGACTTATATGCAAAGTGGATATCAAGCTCTGCAATTTATAATTAATCAATTGTAACCTTCTGGAAACCGTTGTCTTGGTTGGGTGCAATCTAGCACAGCTTCCTAAACAATGGAATGAATAATATAAGTAATTACTTTTTCCAGTAATCTTGGCTGATGAAGCAGGAACAAAAACAACAATAATCATTTCATTAGAACACAAGAAGCTGTCATAAGCAGCATCAAGCTGCTCACTTCTTTCGCAAGAATCAGCATCAGAGTATTAAAAGTTCTATATATGACTTTTTATTACCATTGTCATTATTATTATTAGTCTAGAAGTTCAATACTCTTTACTTCAAACTGCAAACCTCTTAGGATAGTCTGATGGCTGAAAGTTCACCTATGTTGTGACATCACGAAGGGGATGTTTAAATTCCATGGAGTCTGGACTAAACTTCAAGTCCAGTTTATTTGAAGATCTTTCAAACTTAACTTCATCACAAGTTTTGTAAAGGTAATTTGCAGTAGTAATTGAATCACATTCCACAACAGCATAAATGTACCTGAAAGACCAAACAAAAAAAAAAACATAAAACATTACAAGTTGGCAACCACTGCACATCAAATAGAGGGAGGAGATGGGGTAAAAAGAATAATAAGGGTATGCTTTGAGTTATATAAATTTGTAAAAGTTAGTGTCTCATACTTGTGCAACAAGTAGAAAACTTAAATTTTACAATCTCACAATTTGTGTTTGTAGAGTTTTATATTGTTTTATTGACACCAAACGTTGCTTAAGAAGCACTAACAGCGTCAATGATTCACCTTACCCTACTTAATTCATATGCACGCAATTTCTCATTGTCAATTTTATCATCATTATCACTCTCATTTTGCTCTTCTTCATCATCAAATAGGCCTACTGGACCACAAACTGCTTCCCTTTCCACACATTTAATTCCAAACTTGGATGGATAGACAATTACGGATAAAATCTATCCACCTTTAAGAATAAATGAACTCAATAACACATATAAGTTAGTTGCCTACAAAACAAAACGAAGACTTTAGAAGAGGAAGCAAAATGTGAAGGTAAAAAAATGATTAAATACACAGCATACATCAGTAGTTCTCTGGAAATACGAGTCAGAACTGCAGAAGTTGGGTGTGATTTACTCTTTAAAAGGACTAGTTATAGTTGCTAACAGAGCAGTAATAAGCTACACCATTGGAGGGCAAATAATCTAGTAATTGTTAAATAATTCTCTAACACTGCCGATTTTCAAGTCGAAGAAATACTACGAACAAGAACATTTGAGAATATTTTGTCACACCCCACTTAGGGATGAAACCAGTAGTAGTGAACCACATTACCTTGGCTTATGGCTCACACAAACTTTTGAATAAACCTAAACAATAATACAGGAGATGTTAAAAAAATTCTTAAACATAATGTCAATAAATAGTTATCCAAATAAAAGTAATCTAGTCCATCACAATGATAGGCCCAAAAATTTATACAACTTCGAAATACCCAAGTCCTTAATATATTAAAATAAGTAATTAAATATTTCTATTAGAGGTTACACAAACATGAAGTCACGGTCTCGAACCAATTGAAAAGTCAACGGCTAATGATTATTGTATACCACATACAAAATTTAATAAAGAAGTGTGAGCTTACAGTCTAGTGAATGGTTGAGAATTGTGTTATTATTAAATTTTTCAAATAGAATTTGAAATGGTCGACTCCTGAAAATTAAGTTTGAAAATACTAGTGTTCAAATACATAACTATAATAACTTCAAAAAAAATGAATTTTCTTGATATGCTAGTACTATTTCCAAAATTATTACCATTACCTAGGTCAAATCCAATAGCAACAATAGCCAAATTAAAATTTAGTTTTCTATAACGAAAATATACCAATGATTCACATATAGATTTTTCACAAATATCATAATAATTTTTTACCAAATGGTAAGAGTGTCCAAAGATGACATCAGAATTACAACGGAAAACATAAGCAAACCAAATAGCCACAAATAAATCTCATTGGCAATGTAGACCAAGTTATGCGTTAGGTAGCTGACAACCAACACAATATTTAGTCAGATTGCTTAATAGATTTGAGACCTAATGAAATTTCATTGGGGCATACCCTACTTAGTGACGAGCTGTATGGTCTGAGTACAGTAATAAATAGGCTAAAACTGCTGCATTGGTGCTCGGGTGCAGTGTTAAATAGGCAAGAATTCTCACACTTTCTTAGACAAGTGAGAGGGTAAGGAAGGTAGTCCAAAATAAAAAGTTAAGATTAGGTACTTGGAATATTGAGAGCCTAACTGGGAAACTTATGGAAGTGGTGGATACAATAGAAAGGAGACGAATCGCAATTACTTGCTTGCAAGAGACAAAATGGATGGGACAGAAAGTTAAAGAGATTGAGAGGACTGGGTATAAGTTATGGTATATGGGACTTAATAGAACGACGAATGAAGTTGGCATAGTGGTAAGCAAGGACCTAAAGGAAGAATAGTCAATGTAAAATGATATGGAGATAGAATTATTGTAATTAAGTTAGTGTTAGGAAAAGAAATAGTAAACGTAATAAGTGCTTACACCCTCCAAGTGGGTTTAGGGGATGGACATAGGGAAAAGTTTTGGAAAGACTTAGAAGGAGTGGTACTAGAGATACTCTAAGGAGAGATGGTCTTCATAGGAGGAGATTTGAACGGTCATGTAAGACGCAATGTAGATGCATACATTGGAGTACATGGTAGAAATGGATATGATAATAAAAACGTAAAAGGGAAAGATATTTTGGAGTTTGCAGTAGTTTATGATCTCATGGTGACTAATACTTTTTTTAAGAAAATAGAGGAACATTTGGTGGCTTATAAGAGTGGCTCCTCAAGAACACAGATCGACTTCTTTTTAACTAAGAAAAGAGACTACCTATCTTGTAAATATTGTAACTTTATACTGTGAGAGAGCTTGACTTTCTAACATAGGTTATTGATCATAGATGTGTAGCTCCAAAGGTGAACTAGAAGAAAGAAGACGTATAGATGCTTAAGGACTAAATGGTAGAACTTGAACGGTAATAAGGCACTACTAACATTAAGGGAAGGAGTACTAGAGAAAAACGTTTAGGCGGTAAATGAGAATGCAAATACTATGTGGGATAAGGTAGTAAAGTGTATTAGGAGGATAGAGAAATAAGACTTAGAATAATCTAAAGAGAGTGCTCCGGGACAAAAAGAAGTGTGGTGGTGCAGTGAAGCCATCTAAGACAAGATAAGAATTAAAAGAGAGAGCTCTAAATTTTGGCAAAAAGATCTAGACGAAGTGAACTTGGAGAGGTATAAGGAAGCTAAATGAGAAACCAAAAACGTAATTAGTGAGGCCAAGACAAAGGCATTTGAGGAGTTATATAAGAGACTTGACACCAAAGAAGCGAAAGAGAGATATTCAAACTTGCTAAAACTAGAGATAGGTGGACTAAGGACTTAAACCACGTTAAATGCATAAAGGGTGAGGATGAATAGGTATTAGTAAAAGAAGATAAGATAAAGGAGCGTTGGAAGAGTTCTTTTATAAGTTATTTAGCGAAAACAGTAGTAGGGACTTACAATTGGGGCAGCTTACCACTTCTAGAGAAGAATTGAATCATATGTGCTATGGGATAATCAGTAGGGAAGAAGTAAAAGAAGTATTGAAAAGGATGAAGAATGGGAAAGTCATTAAGCCAGATGGTATCCCTATTAAGGGTTGGAGGTGCTTAGGGAAGGATGGTATAAATTGGTTGACAAAACTTTTTAATGTAGTGTTAAAAAGCAAGAAGATGCCTGATGCATGAAGGAAAAGTATTCTTATACCCATATACAAGAACAAAGGAGATATTTAGAATTGTGCGAACTACCGAGGGATTAAATTGATGAGTCATACAATGAAATTATGGGAGAGAGTTATTGAGAGAAGATTACGAAAGACAACAAATATTTTAGAGAATCAATTTGGTTTCGTGCCAAGGAGATCAACCATGGAGGCTATTTTCCTCCTAAGGAGGTTAATGGAACAATATAGAGAATATCAAAAAGATTTATATATGGTGTTCATTGATTTGGAAAAAGCTTATGTAGGGCTCTTAGGGAGGTTCTATGGAGAGTATTGGAAAAGAAAGGAGTGTGTGTCGCATATATTAAGGCGAAAAATGACATGTATGATAGATCTGGGACATCTATACGAACGGTTGGCAGAGAAACTAAAGAGTTTCCTATTATAATTAGTCTACACCAAGGCTCAACATTAAGCCCGTACTTGTTTGCCTTAATTATGGACGAGATTACTAGACATATTCAGGATAAAATGCCATAATGTATGTTATTTACAGATGGCATTGTTTTAGTAGATGAGACGAGAGAACGAGTGAATGCTAAATTAGAATTGTGGCGGGAAACATTAGAAACAAAAGGGTTATGGCTAAGTCGTTGTAAGATGGAACATATGGAATGTAAGGTTAGTTAAAATAGGACTGCTAATAGTATAAAAGTAAATTTGGGCACTCAAAAAATTAGAGAAAATGAAAATTTTGAATAATTTGGATCTATGGTACAACAGGAGGAGAGATTGATATAGATGTAAGTCACAGGATTCAGGCCGAGTAGACCAAATAGCAGAGTGTTTCAGGTGTCTTATGTGATCAAAAAGTTCCCATCAAGATTAAAGAAAAGTATTATAAGGTGGCAGTAAAACCAGCGTTGTTATATGGATCAGAGTGTTGGGCAGTAAAGTATAATTATATTCAGAAGATGGCAGTTGCGGAGATGAGAATGTTAAGATGGATGTGCGAGACCATAATGAGAGATAAGATTAGGAACGTAGAGATTAGGGACAAAATAAGAATAGCACCGATTAAAGATAAAATGAGAGAAAATCGACTAAAATGGTTCGATCATGTCAGAAGGCATCCAACGGAGGCACTGATTAAAAGATGTGAAAGTATGAAGATTGTCAAGAGTATGAGAAAAAGAAATAGACCCAAGAGCTGTTTGAAAGTAACTATTAAATATAACCTTACCTACATGGATTTAAGAAAGGATATGACCCTTAATAGATATAATTGGCGTCGTCAAATTTATATAACCGACCCCACTTAGTGAAAAAAGGTTTGGTTTGATTTGATTTGATTTAAATAAATAATATAATAATAAATCGAGTTTTTAAAGGTCCCATATAAATAATACGAAATTTTCAACTATACTTAATAAAGCAAAACTACTCACGTTAGGTCGAGATAAGAAATACCGAAAAATGTCGGTTATCCTATCATACGGATAGTTGTCACTCTAAAACCCAACTTAGCAACTTAATAACCTGAAAATAACCTTGAATCAAAATTATATGCACCAAATAATCTAAGGTACGATATTTTCATGGTCAAAAAATATCGTAAACATTGTTATGGTGTATTATAAGGCTATGGGCATGACTACACCAAATCAAATCTAACTTCTACTTCACCCAAAAGCATATCTCTCTCTCTCTCTCTCTCTCTCACACACACACACACACACACAGAGCAAAACCAAGACCCAAATCCTTCAAATCCATCATTTGCATCCATCACATCAGTACTTACAAAAATCAAATACAGTGAATAGTTACAAAACTAAACAAGAAAAGAATAACCTTAGCCTTGAATTTCTCTGTAGATCTCTGAATATTCTGTTCTCCATATCACTTCAATTGCAGCAACACCAGACTTGTACAATGCTCGCAACTTAGAAATTTTTTATCCCCTATTAGCTTCTAACCCGGCCACACTCTATCACCCAGTCTCCCCCTCACGATTGCATTTTGGCATAAGAATTTTTATCAAAATTCTACCAAAAACTACTTTCTAATGTTTGATAGAAATACCAAAAATTGATATTTTTTTTTTCCTGTTTCAGTAACATTTTAATTCAAAAGTTACTAAAAATTATTAAAAAATATCAAAAATTATCAAAAATTCTATTAAACGCTCAAAATTTGTAAATAATTATTAAAAATTATAACTTATTTCATCAAACATACTAAAATTATAATTATTAAAAATTACTAAAAATTATACCTCTAAATACTCTGCCTCTCAAGTTACAACAATAGAAAAGGAGAACAAAGTGAAAAATGGAGCCAAACATGACAAACCATTGGGAGTGGAGGCCTTTTCAGTGGAAACAGGGGAATAAAGGATAAATTCGCCACTTGGGTGGAATAACCTGTAACCCTAAATATAAACACGTAAATATTTATAAAATTCTCACTTATTAAACACTCAGGGGTATTTGGTGTAATGAAAAATAACGAAAAATAAAAAAAAATATAGTATGAGTAATATTTGGGCGTTGGTGGAAAATCTCGTTTTTCATATATGAATAGTAAAAAATATTGACTTTTGCAGAGAAATTCGTCGAAACGATTTTGAAATTCATCGGAACGGTTTTGAAATCTCTTTAAAAAATATTAACAATAAGTCTTGTTTAGTAACTTGATAACGGTGATCACATTAAAAAAAAAATAGAACTATTCTATTAATCAAACTCGAGCTATGCAATTTTTTTTAAATTTATAATAGGTGTTAAAGTGTAAAAAAATATTAGAAAATTTTAGAATTTTTTAGAGTTTTTTAGAATTTTTTAGCGCACCAAATAGCCCTTTAGTTATGTTTGATACGTGAGCATTGAATGAAATGCAATGAAATCTATTCCTATTTTAGCCTATTCTTATGCTTCTTATTAAAAATTTAAGTTGGAATGCTATCCCATAAGAATAACTATTTCCACATGAAGTGGAAAAAGACATTCTACAATTTAAGTGATAGAGTAGCCATTCTATTACAATCAAAATTTAATCAAACAATTAACAAAATAGAAAAAAAAACAAACAAACAAACAACTGTTTTATAATAAAAAATCCCTCTCAATTACTTATTGGGTTATAAAATAATTATTTTACTCATTGATCTTATTTTTAAACTAAATCTAAATTCAGGTTGTAAAATGACTATTTTATCCCTACGTCTGTTTCTTTTTTTCTTAAATTTGTATTTCATGCTTTCAAAAGGCTAATAAAAATATTCATTCATATTACTTAATAACGAAGCAAATTCTAATCCAATTCAAACTCAAGTTGTAAAATAACTATTTTACCATTGAGTTCATTTTTTACTCAAATTTATATTTTAGGCTTTTCAAAAGGTTAAAAGATTTTTATTGATGCGTTAATAATTAATAAAATTTCATCTCAATCCGAACTCAAATTGTAAAATAACAATTTTATCACTGGAGCATTCTTTGTCCAATTTTAGCTTAATTCGAACTCAAATTATAAAATAACCATTTTATCCTTGGATCTTTTTTTACTTAAATTCACTATCCAAAATAAAGTTTATTTTTATAATTTTTAAAAAATTAATGTTTGTAATTTTTATTATATTTTATTTTATTTCATTATATTTAAAATGTGTAATCAAATTATAAAATTTTGAATGTCTATTCTATTCTTATTATTTTTATATTGGCAATCAAACAAATGAATGAAACATTGCCACCTTTATTCTATTCCTACCTCTTATTTCATTTTATTCTATTCCAATTCCACGTGACAAATATAGCCAATAATACAACCCCTAAATACTTATCAACTTAAAACAAATATGCAATGGATAAGATTCACCCAATAATTGTCAAATAAATTTGGATACATCCAACCACATGAATCCTTGATTAAAATCCAAAGATCAAGATTAACACCAGGTCAATTGTCCTAGAACTAATAATCAAGATCAGATGACCATGGATCACTGAAAATTAAATATTATCAACCGGAATTTCTCACCATGAATTAAATGAAAAAATTCGGATCATCACAGTTTTGATCACAAAAGTCTAACGACTAGTTCCTTGATATGGAAATCTATTTAAAATAAAAACCAATGAAAAAAGAAATGTTTCTAGGCACTTGAAGAAGGAAGCTTTTTTTGGCCACATAATTGGTTAATTACTATCTAAAGGAAATGGAAATCATTTAATTTTAGTGAATAAGGTTGGAATGTCCAGCCTTAATGGAAAACTTATAAAGACATCCGTGGTCACAGCCACTTTGCTTAGTAGAAAAGGCAAAAAACCAAATATCAAGCCCTTTTAGCTTTTCTGAATATATATATATATATATATCGCCAGGGCATGTAAGAGTCTCAGAAGCACAAAGTTAACACATTCGGAAACATCTCCAACACCTATTTTTTTTCCCTATGTGAATATCATGAAAGAGATATTTTATGTATTGTATTAGATTTGACCTTTTTTCTTTTTCAAATACTAGACGTATCCCCATCTTTATTGGAGTAATACCTAGAGCTCCTTATATGTAGCCCCTCCCGCATGAACTAGAGCCTAAGGGGTTCAAAGTTCAAACTGGTGACCTCTACTTCAAATGGTAAAGATGTTAACGTTAAACCAACTCGTGTAGACGTATTACATTTGACTTTTAACATGCAGTGAAAGTGAAACAGTGCCCTGAGATGCATCCTTGCATGTTGTACACACTATTTATTGATTATATATACCATTGCCATTCTCAAATTGCCTACCTATTTATTACCCCCACCCCCAAAAAAAGCCCACCACCACCACCACAACAACAAAAAGCAAACAATAAAATCTCTTAGAACCCCCAAGAAGGAACAGAATAACAGCCAACTGAACGAGTCATTAACACGGATTTAATGTGACAAAGTGAACTCGTAAATGCAGCAAATCTAAACGTTTTCTGAACTAGTCACTAACACGGATTTAATAATGTGACAAAGTGAACTTGTAAATGCAGCAAATGTAAATGTTTTTTCCCTGTTCTCTAGGGTTTTGGTGTGAAGAGTAAAAAGGTTTGACTACTTAAAGAAATTCTCTAGGGTTTTGGTGTGAAGAGTAGAAGGTTTGGCTACTTAAATAGGACACCTTACTCCCGATAGAATTTCTTGCTTACATTTAGAGCAGCTGTTATTGCTTCATATCAAAATTCAATTAGAATCTTCAACATTTCCCGCGTGCCATGCATCATACATCGGTTTGAGACGGAAAACTATAAAGTATATAATCCTTCACATTGTTCCAATCCAAATTAACAACAGCAAGTCTCGGAATCAATGTACCTGCAAACATTGACATTTAAGATTGATTTTGTAATTTACCGGTATAATAATATCCTCCTCCCATGAATAAATCCATCTTTTACGTCCCAATTAATCTATATATAGTGTCCGTAGAATACTTTACATTAATTGCTCTCCGTTTCTTCTTCTGATTCCAATTCAGACATCTCCCATTCATTCTTCATCTCCAAACACTCTGCCTCTTTTCTTCAATCCCTCACCACTCTGACCTCCGTTCTCTTCTCATCACTCTCGCTGTCTTCATCCTTCACTTTTAGTTTGCGTTTCCGCTTTCTTTCTTCTTCGTCCAAATGGAAGTAATGCTTGGGTTTGTGAGAGCTGCCTATCTGATTTTAGCAGAGTCTTATCGGTGAACATACGATCGAAGCGAGAGTCGATAACCACCTTCGTTCGCAAACCTAGGGTCGGAATGTACGGACGCAAATAGAGGGTCCGTGATGACCATCTTGCACCGCTATCGTGCGTATCCCCGATTGCACCGGCCGCCCTCTTATTCGACTGAAGGTCCCGCTGTTAGGTTCTCCCCTGCGCAGATCAGCACCCAGGATAACACTCAACGGTACTCGATCTCCGTCTTCTGCTAGACTGCCGCTCTAAAACCTAGGATCAAATTCAGCTTTTTCACGGTCCGGAGTCCGGACAACCGGAGCGATTTATGAAACCTGTGCAGCTGTGCCTCGGTAAACACTTATAAAACGACAAAGTTATAAGCGGCCAAAAATTCAAAAGTTCTTACTACTTATTAAAAATTTTTAATTTAATAAAATAAATTATTTTATTAATAATATTAATTTTAATAAAATATTAATAAAACAGTGTAAGTAAATTGAATTTTTATTACTTATCAATTATTAAAAATTTTTAATTTAATAAAATAAATTATTTTAATAATAATATTAACTTTAATAAAATAATATAGTAAAAAAATATAGTAAAATAAACCGTTATTATCTATTAATTATTAAAAACTTTTAATTCAATAAAATAAATTATTTTAATAATAATATTAATTTTAGTAAAACAAATTAATAATTAGTCCAGTTTGTTCCCGGCCCGTTAAATTGCTGAATTGATCCGAGGCCCGATTGGATGAGGCAAAAATTTTAAGAAGCCGATTGGATGCGGTAAAAATTTTAAAGGGATGATTTATTAAGAGTGTATAAAATAATAAGGGGTATTATTTATGGAGAATAGACCCACATTGATGTGATGCTTATGAATGATGAATAAAAAAATAGTTGGTTTGGATGGAGTATTAAGAAGGGGTAATAAATAGTATTTGGTTTAGATGATTTTTTAAAAATAGTGTATAAGGATAAATGGATGATGTAAGAAAGTGTATTAAGAAGGGGTATTATTTTTAGAGACCTAAAACTCTCTTTAAAAATAATACACCTTTTCTCGCAAAAATTTTCACTAAAAAAAATAATACAGGAAGTTTTTTCTTCCAAACTATGCAAAAAAGGTCACATCGAGGCCTTATACGGGGATGAGTTATCCCCTTTCCATTTGCTGGATCCAATCGGCCCTTGATTTATGAAGGGTGTATAAAATAATAAGGGGTATTATTTATGGAGGGTGGACTCACATTGATGTGATATTTATTAAGGGTAGATAAAAAAAATAGATAGTTTGGATGGAGTATTAAAAATGAGTAATAAATAATACTTGATTTGGATAATTTTGTAAAAATAGTGTATAAGAATAAATGTATGATGTAAAAAATTATCAAATTACTTTTTTACCCTTGTACTATCTCAAACAGACTAATTTCATCATTCGTAAATGAGGTAAAATGAACCAATTTCATTTTTAGTAAAGTGTATTATTTTTAAAGATCTCAAATTCTCTCCACAAATAATACACCTTAATACACCTTCTCCTACAAAAAATTTATGGAGAACCTTTTGACTTCCCAAACCAAGCAAAAAGTGTCACGTCAAAAACTTATAGCAGGGATAAGTTTTGCCCCTGTTTTTGCCACATCCAAGCAGGCGGCAAAGGTTTATTGCTTGAGAGTATGTTTGGTATGATAAAAAAATGAGATAAAATAAAATAATTTATAGATTCGTAATACGTGTAATGAGATAAAAAATTAAAATTTTTAAAATTTTTCAGAATTTTTCACGGACACAAACACCTTTCTAGCAGAAGACGGAGATCAAATTAGTGCTGATCAGTTATAAAAAAAAAAAAAAAATAGTACTGATCTGAGCAGGGGACCATAGATTGCTGATATGCGCAGGGGAGAAGCTAACAATGGGGTCTTCTACGAACAAGGAGGAGTTGGAGTCGAATAAGAGCGCGGCCGGCGCAGGTACGCATCATAGCGGCAGCCACTGCCATGGGAGCAAGACACTCGATTCGCATCTCGCTTTGATCGCATGTTACCGACAAAAGCTTCTTTTCGTAGTCTGCTAAAATCGACAAGAGAGACAAGCTCTTGAGCATTACTTCCACTTGGAAAACGAAGAAGAAGAACGGAATCTAAAGGAAGGAGGAAGATAACTGGAGTGAGATGAAAGCGAAGAGGACAAGAGTCAGAGTGGTGAGGGATTGAATAAACAAGAGAGAGAGCTGTCTGACTCAGAGACGAAAAAAGAATGGGAGGCGTCTGAATCTAAACGATACGAAGACGAAAGAACAAATTCAGACGAAGAAGATGGGATTTGTTCAGAGGAATATACTCGCTCTGTTTGCGGCTCTACAAAATAAAAAAAAATAATATAAAATTTATAAATTTTTATAAACACGAGACTATAAAATTTAAATTTTTTACTCACTACACAAAATTCGAAATTGTGAAATTTAAATTTTTCACTCATTATACAAAGTCCAAGACATTAACTTTTA